>JAOPUG010000376.1:16670425-16682055 GCA_027564375.1 Micropterix facetella | reverse complement strand
TTATTATACAGAAGTAGCACACATTTAGCCAATTTCACTCCTTTTCCCTTTAATGACTATTCTTAATTGCCATAGAATTTTGGCATAGTACACTGCCGTGATATTAACACCTTTATCCTCATAGTCTATCAGCAATATCCCCTGATAATCCCAAAAGATGGTAGTCATGACCTTCCGAGCTGAAGGAACGACCTTGAATTTCTTGGGATGAGCTTATTCTCTAATATGCCACCGCATACACTCTTGCCTACTCTCACGTTTAATCTCCAGAAACAATTATTTCGATGACTGCATCTGGATTTCTTTCACATAACTTCAAAACTGCGAACAGCATTCCACACTCACTTGTTTCTGATGCGGCTTCAGCAATCGCGGCACCCATCTCGCGGTCACTTTTGACATATGAAGTTGGTCATGAATAATGTGTACGGTACCGGTAGAAAGGCCAAGTCTCTTAGCTATCGATTTGATCTTCTTCAACTGTTTTCCTATATAATTTTCTCTACTTTTTCAACAATTTCCAGTGAAGAGGCTTCGAGAGGCCGGCCGGCGCGAGGTTCATTTTAGATGTTCTGCCTCCCACGCCTAAATTCACTCGACCACTTTTGGATAGTAGATAATGAAAGGCCGAATTCCCCGTAAACATCTATTTCCTCTTCAATGCACTTTTGGCTTTTACCTTGTTTGTCGGGAATGAAATCGCCGCAAGCCAACATGTTGGCGAATGAATTAGTCTACGTTGCAGCTCCACTGCCTGCAGATCCATTCTATGAGCTGTGCTACTGTATCTGTAGAGCTTGCTCCAGATTTCGCTAGGACATCTGCTTTAATTATTAAGCTAGTGCCACACAGCGAGCAATATGAAGACATTTGGTGAATAAAATTATGCGATCAAAATAATTATATTATTTGCGTTCAAATTGAACATTTATGGGTTGATTTAAAAGTTTTGATAATAAGTTATCATTTTATAGTTAAATTCCCAGATATTAGATATGAAAATGCAATGAAATAAATAACGAAGAGAAAACATTCAAACTTTTTGATGATTTATTTTACACACTTTTCCTACTGAACCGTAAGAAATGCATGCAACAAATTCTAACCTATCATGTGAATGTATGTATTTGCAATAGGCCTTTGACATTCAACTTTTTTTGTGCTTCGTTCAGACTTCGAAAATCTTATTGAAGGGCATCCTACTGATGACTGTGATTTCTAGACTTTCAAGAAATGTTATATCTTGGTAATTTTGATCAAATTAAAACGATTTACCTAGCCATCTGTAATATTTTGCTTTAAACGTATATTGTAATCACAAGCTTTCCACCGTTTCGAAAGATTAGCTATAAACATTTTAACTCGTTTGAATGTTACTTCACAGTCCGTTCATTGATGATGGGAAAACTAGTTCCGACTTATACAGGGACTATAAAGTTTCTTGTGAGGAAAAAACTTACAACATATATCTTTATCTGTGTACACGTATACCATGAATTCAATATTTCCTTCCACGTACCGAAGAAGGATCAGTGTGAACTTTGCACTGCATTCTCAAATAGTAATGCAGAAAATGTAAAAAATGCTGCTTTGAAACAAAAGTATGATAAACACCAAAAAGAGATAGCATTATCTCGAAAAGAAAAAGCTAAGGACAAAGAAAAGGCAAGTGAAAAATATATTGTAGCTTGCTACGATTTACAAGCTGTTTTGCCTGCTCCTCGAGGAGACGTATCCGTATTTTACTATAAATCTAAGATCAACAGCTACAACTTTACTATTTCGCAGCTGAAAAATGATGCTGTTTATTGTTTTTTCTGGCACGAAGGTGAAGGTAACAGAGGTGCTATAGAAATTGATTCTTGTATTTACAAGTATTTACAGGAAATATCGGCCGCTACGACAGAAGATGATGTTCAAATAGTATTTTATTCTGATAACTGGTGGGCAACAGAAAAACAAATTCACCATCGCAATGTATATGCATGCAGTATCAACCTTAAATATCAAATCTATAACTCACAAGTTCCTGGTCGCAGGACACACACAGAATGAGGGAGACAGTATTAATTCTGTTATAGAAAAATCTGTCAAAAGGTCGTTAAAATCTGGGCCAATTTATGAGCCATATCAATATGTCTCCCTAATACGTGGAGCAAAGAAGCAAGGGAAGCCTTATAAAGTCATTGAATTGACACATGAGGATTTTATCGATTTCAAGGATGCTTGTCAACGCCAGGGAAGTAATTTCTCCATGACTACTGATGGACATCAAATAAAAATGATGAATATTAAAATAATTAAAGTAGAAAAAGATAATCCTGGAGCTTTCTTCATCAAAACATCCTACGAAGAAGATGATTTAAAAAAAATAGTGACGACAAAGAAACGCCAAGCATCCAGAGAGCAGTCTACAACAATGCCGTGGGAGTTAAAGCCAGCTTATACAAAAGGAATTAAAATAGCGGAGCGAAAAAAAAAACGATATAATGGACCTGATTAGGTCCCACCATATTCCTTCTCCTTACAATGATTTTTGTAGTGCAGTATTTAATGTTTAAACTCACTTTTCTATGTTAAAAGCGAAGTTTTTAAGCTGTTAAATTACAACTTCTCAGATATTATTAGATTATATTTTTTTCCTTACCATTAGTATTGTGAAATATATTTTATTAACATTAAAAATAGAAAAATACTCATATTATACGCCTTTTATTTTTATCTTTAATAATCAACAGTTTTTAAAATATCTGATATTTTAGGAGGAAAAGTGACACAATTAGTGCAAACTATGATATTTAAGCTACCAAGGCAAGATAGTAATCAAAATTCCGAACATTTTTTATATAAAACGCAGAATAATATGATTTCTTTACCTGCTCTCTTAAAATTGTAATATTTACTAGTATTTCGAGGTTTTGGCTAGTGCAAAATGTATTATTTTTGTTTTTTCGCTCTCCTGAGAAAGTATATTTTTTGAGTTGTGTCAGTTTTCTATGTGACGTGCGATATGTGCCCGTGGCGCCGCTGCTAAGCGGAAGCGAATTAAGAAGCGTAGGAAGGGTCGCGGAGTCACGTAGACTGTAGTGATGGGTAGATTGATCCGGCACATAACTCCCCCTTTACTTTTTCGTGAAAAGGAAAAATTATACAAAACAATAACAATGAAATTGTGCTGAGAGATTATATAAATCAAATAAAATTAATTATCATTCTATTGATTATAAGCTGTGTGTGATGGTCAGCTGATTGTTGTGCTCGTATTTGTTACTCGACCTGGATACGGTATGGATATTGATTCCTTTGGTTCTTATCAAAGAGGATATTATTATACAATAAGAGACGGGACTGCGGTACAATCGAAAATGACGCCCTTCAGCCAGTGTGCACGATTGTAGTACAAACATACCGGTGAAAATAAATGGTGATGCTTTGCTGCCAAAACAGGGTAAAAAAGCGAAGGATTCTTCTACTGCCAAATCTATCGATATCGATAAGTGGTTTATTCCCTCCCTCTAAGTTTTACATAATTCGCAAAAACGATTTTATTTAATACTTATAATTATTTTTATTATTATTACTTATTTCCAATACACCTTAAACTATTAATATAATTTTTACATAACAATTACACAATTAATTTTCCATTGCCTGATACTGGTAGAAATATATTGACAGAAAGAAATAATTGCGTCAACGACAGTTTCTAACTCTTGTTGTTGGTTGCTATTTATTGGTGGTAGGCAGGTAACCAAAATATCCATTTTGATATTTACAATAATAAAAAGTTCTGGTAGGTACCTAAATGTGCTAGTGTGCGTAGGAGCACTTTATTAAAGGCTTATTAGCACAACTATATGTCCGCCAAACATGATAAATATTTATCAGATTCCCTCCATAAGCTGCTGGATATTTGCCTGCTTAGGTTTTTCGACGCGGGGGTCTCATACAAGATCGATCTACGTACGATATCAATATTTTTTATTGGAAGAACTTCGCTATGCTCTGTTGAAATGCAGGGTAGTAATCTAGAACTTCTTAAATTCCAACCAAATCACTGAATAAATAGATAAAAATTAATGATTGTTAACTTACCGTTTCTAATTCAGTGGAGTTTTTTGCCAGACACTGACGCTTTCCCATTGACTTCGACGACTTAACATAAATCATATTAATTCGCATTCCTAGAATTCTTCGTAATTATTTTTGTGCTTAACAAAAAATCACTAAAATCCAAGGAAATTTAAACAGCACAACACAACAAGATATTTATAAAAGGAAGGATGCCATGTTGCTTGGTAGCTGGTGCTCGCCGATTGGCTGCCGCCGATGTTGGCGAGTTTCGTGCGAAAGAGATGCAGCATCCGGACTTCCGCCGGTCATTATAGAAGTTGAGACTTTATACATTTTGGAGCGAAGTTTTTTTTACCGGGGTTACGTGCGGCGAGAGTGAACTGCGAAAAACTGTAATGGGACACTTTTGGTGAGACGCTTTACCGTCATCAGTACGAGGTGCTTCTTCTTTTATTTGTGGCAGTTCCACACGGCTTGGTTGCTGCTTTATCGTCAGAAGTGCCTGTACCTCTTTTCCGGTCCTTCCAACCTAACCCCCCTCACCCCCCTCACCCCGTTTCCAACTGCCGCTTCCTAAACCTTCCCCTTTTTATTATTGACGCTCTCTATTGGAATGTAGCGAAACTAATGTTTGGGGGGTGGGAGGGGGTGAGGGAATGGGGTTGGGTTGGTTACGTTGGAGGGATTATTTAAGAGCTTTGCTCCTATCGGGTGTCCCACGACACCTCTGTTTTTTTCCTTGTATGGGAGTTTCGCCAGGCTGGTCCTTATCTCGTAAATGTATTATCGCACTGGGCTATTTGCAACTTGAGAGCGGTCACATTTCCCATATTCCTTCATAATCTTTCATTCATCGTATATGTATATAATATTGCTTATTTTAGAAATTTGGGCATGAGAAGTGTTTTACGCCAAATATATATTAAGTTTTATATTTTCTTTCATTCTTTGTTGCATTCTTTTTTGGCTTATTACATAAACAGAGTTTATATAGGTCATTCTTATGGCGCGAACAATTCCTTTTCAGGCACTTGTCTTAAATAAGAATTAACCATGTGGATTAGTTTTTCTCCAACAATTTTGATAAGCGGTGGTAAAGCCTCGGCGACAAATATTCTCCATTGCGACCGTACCAGTGCCAGTCCAGTTTCAGCTAAAACAAGGAATGAAATTAATATAGAAATACGTAGAAATGCACTGAAATTTCAAACACGCAATAAAACAAAAATATCACATGCAAAAAATGAGACTAAACAGTAGAATGATCAAAAATTAATAATTCATATTATAAAAATTCGATCACTATCAGAATTGGTAACCATCGATGACGCACTAACCAGCAACCGTTGTCACATCGAAGACATCCTGCAGGGACATGGTTTAGCCCTTCAAAGAATTCATCGGCGAAGAAGATTTTCTGCTGATGCAGTATAATACTCTTTCACACGTCGCTCGTACTTTTACGGCATACCTGGAGGAGATGGGAATTGCAAGGATTCAATGACCTGCTCGTAGTCCAGACATAAACCCTATCGAACATGTCTGGGACTTGCTGAAGAAAAGATGACAGCACTCCCCAATGAGCCAGACATTGAAGGAGCTGATAATTGCTGTTACGCGTGTCTAGAAGGAATCCTAGAAGTCGAATTACGAAATTTCATTGAGGGGATGCTTAATCGTATGCAGACAATCATCAGGGATCGAGGAGGCAACACACATTATTAAAATAAGCCGTTGTTAAGTTAAATATTTCTTATTTTCTTTTAAAAATAAAATGGGTCAAACTATAAATGTTTTTTTTCTATATTTTTTTCCCGAAATATAGATTTGTTTGTTTGTTTGAAAAAAATAGAGTAAAATTTAAGATAATTCATATGAAACAAACAAGATATAATAAAATAATGCAATACAAAACGAATCATGACACAATTTATGGGAAGACTACTATTTGTGCGGGTGAGTGTATTTATTCGGTTTAGTCGTCACCTAAATTTACGGTTATTTTCCACCGGCTTGTCAAACATTGAACAATTGCAACGCTATGGTTTAGAGCCATTGGTGGACAGGCAAACATCATCAAATGTGTCGCTTTTATATAAAATAATACATTCTGGGTTGGGGTAATCCATATCTCCTAAGTAGGGTGAGCATACGAGCGCCATCCTGACTCAAGCGCGATCATTTAACTTTTCACGTAACAAGGTGCAACACAAACTATGGTGTGCCAATTCCAAATTGCCAGGTGCTATGCACGCATACAATTGGCCTTATTCTTCAACCACGCCTACTTATACGCGTACATCTGCTTATACGCGTATGACTGTCTATACACGACTGTGCTATCAAAAAATTTATTCTACTTCTGATTCCTCAAAACCATTGCCGCGGACACTACATCCGCCGAACCGTTACGTTTCACATACGTGTCATAATACCAATACAAGAGAAAGAAAATACGCGTACGTTTGCATTTTCGCGTATCATACGCGAAAAAGCAGGCGTACGTGCCTAGAGAATAGGCCTGATTGTCGACTTTAACGAAATACACATATTTAACCAACACAGTAATCGATCCTTCTTTAAGGAGGTACGGGAAAAGATAAAGAGAAGCTGGAGGTACGATTAAATTGAGTTAGCATCACGCATTCCCAAATTCACTCACGTGTAAAAACACCATACAGATACGCAAACACACAAGCACATGTACGCTCAATCATTCAACACAAACCAACACCATTGAAACCAACATCCACATACACTCACAAAGCAGCCTTATCTCTAAATTTATAATTTTCGTTCGGCTTCTTCTTCTTCTTTTTGTTTTCTTTGTATTATGAGAACATTTTGTATTCCTTATAATTTAAAACATCATTGGCTTTGATATCATTAAGGATTATTTTTATATTTTATTTATCTGCCGTATGTTTTTAACATAAATAAATAAATTATATATAAATTTGGCATTAAATCAATTTCTAAATTACTCACATTTCAACTTTATAAGTGTTGTTTAGAGAAGCTGGATTTTGTGAGGCACAAAATTACGGAAATTGCGATCTTCGCGATTCCTTAAGGTGACTACCTCTCTCAAACAGTGAAAAACTGACATTTTGAAATTGAATTTAAGCGATCCCTGCGTACATTTAAACAAAAATAAAATTATGTGACATAAAGCAAATTTCCTAAACTTTAGTATGATGATGCGAAATTTCAACATTTTGTTTTTTTTCTGAATCAAAATAAATAAAAGCTGAAAGTCATCACCTTTTAGTAATTCACATTTTTCTTGGAATCTACAGGGGAAAACAACTTGATATTAGCATTGCATACCAAGAAACTGGTTAAAATGTAATGATGCAATATTTTGCATTCTTTTTATTTTTTCATTATAATCTTTCAAAAAAACCAAAAAATAATATAAATATATTATTTGTCATGCGCGATTTCAGAAGAATGGTATCTCCGCGCAAGCATAATGGGCTCTAGGTATATTGGCTTCTGCTTGTATTTCGCTTGCCTTAAGAATGGTATCTCCGCGCAAGCGATAAAGGCTTTCGATGTATTGGCATCCGCTGGTGTTTCGCTTGGCAAATCATTCCGCTTGATTTAGCCAACAGCGGCGCCTTAATCTGGCAACCTAAGTTAACGTTCCAAAGATGACAATGTGCGAATTCGCTGGTAGATATGACGTGTCTCTGGAAGGCTAGTGATTACAGTTAACTAGAACTATTTCATACTGATGAGTATGCGGAGTGTTTTACATCGACTATGAACTTCCTGATGAATGATCAACCCTCGGTCATCGACCAAGGGATTAATCTCGTTAGTTTCTGTAAGTTTGCACTAAGTTTCAAGTTTATTTGCATTTCCATGAACATTACAAAAGATTACAGGATTTAAAAAAAAATGCATTAGTATAGTCGCGGCCATTATCGAAGTGATAGAAATACCGTCATAAACATAAGATTTTCGAGGTGCAAATGGCACACGAAAGAATTAAAAATACATTAGGTATTTTATAGTAAAGCTGGAATATTGATAATTTACAAACTGTAAGTTGAATAATAAGAAACTAATAGAGAAACGAATAATAAGAATAAAATAATAGAATAATATGCGAAAAAGAAATAAAATAGTACATAAACTTTTGGCAAGTAGATACTTTTTAATAACGGTTTTAAATCAGCTATGGGATTCAATATATTTTAACCTTTTGGAAAGTTTATTGAAATATTGAAGACTTTTGTATGTACCACCCTTTCAACAAACCACCTTCCTCATTGCATATTAAAGTGGAAATCGAAATCGTTGCAAGGCAGAAAAGTGCTGATGGATCTCGGCCAACCCCATGCTTTCGAAACAATAAGATTAACAATGTTTGTAGACATGGGTAGAGCTTTCTTCGTTTACCTTCAGTCAATTCCTATCGCAGTCAAGACAAATCCTATCACTATATACTTGCCGAGGAAGATGATTTTCTTCGTCTTACCTATATATACATATATGTAATTCAGAATATTGATTATAGAGAGCCCACGAGGGAAACTGTCAATAAATTATGTAGACTGCATAATAACACTGTTAGCCTCATGTTTAAATTGAAAATAAATTATAATTAGATGTGGGGACCCACCTATCACTCTGCTCTCCTCGTCCACTTTGGTTAATACTATATTGAAGTCATCTATTATATTACATGTCATTTCTTGTCTCTGAAATTCCATGTAGGATTGGCCATCTTCTATTTCGTGTGAAGTTATCTTGAAAGGTATCTCGCAATCGACATTTTCTGTAGATTACAAAATAAATATTAAATGTGGATATGTAATTAAATGTATTTATATAAATTCATTAAATTGATTAAATAGGACAAAAGAGATCTAAAAGAAAAGGGTGTAACTATCGTTGTGTATACTCGTATTACCCGATTTCTCAAAGGAATTCGATCAAGTTAATTACTAGTTTAGATTAATAATATTGAAATAAACATTTCCTTGTCACTTATTAAATTAGAAAAAATAATATTATCGACGAAGCCATTTTGTAAATTGGCAATAGCAAATTTAAATAATAAAGGAACGCAACTAAAGTAATTTAAATAAAACTAGTGAGTGAATTATTCTATTCGGATATGATTTTCTTTAAAAAACATTTGATTTTATGACATGTGATATTTGGATGATCGTAATTGTTATATTTTGAGCATATCACTCGTATCACTTACTCAAAAATATATCTGCGTCTCCGTGTCCTTTTACTGTAAATAAAAATACATGGCCTCCAATGTTAAATGCTGCAGTAGCCTTTAATAGGCGTGCATTGAAAGTAATTTTTCCAATTTTCTTTCTCCAATTTATCCTGGAAATGCAAAAAACATTTCATTTACCTTTTATTTTATTCCACACACAATAGTGTGTGAAATAAAACAAAGGGATGAAATACCACGTTTTATTTACATTAATGTTTCCCTACCACCTATAATCCTATAATAGTAAATATAAAATCGACAAAGACTGGCTGATAATGTTTTAGATCGTTTTTTTTTTAAATTTAGAGATTGGAAGTTATTTATATTGAAATAAAGTCAAATAAAATTGAGAATGTCGGCCTAATCACTAGCCAAAACCAATCTAATATATAGAAGATTAGTGTATAAGAAAGAGTGACTCAGCAGGTATTCAGCAGTATACGATTATCAGCCGCTGAGAGGGTCAGGAGGTATAGGGAACTCTTAGTGTGTATATAATGGTATAATACGTGTCATAATAATATCATAATATATATATGTATCATAGTATAATGTATTATAATGTAATGTTTTATAATTCCTTATTTTGTATTACGTAATTATTCTTGTACTCGTATTATTAATTGTTTTTTCTCCATATTATCGATAAGGTGGCTCCTTTATATGAAGCTTTTTGTCTAACGATTTACCTTCATTGCAGTGTTTGTAGTGAGATCATGCAGCCTTGGTGTTTAATATGAATTAATGATTTTTTTACGATTATAAAGTACATGATTTTGTTTCAATATTATTTTTTAATTTTATATTTTTTCATTATTTATTAACATCAAATAAAATTTAGTACTATTATCATTATTATTATTATTATGGCGACGATGTATGTAAAAATCTCATACAAATCTCATAAGAACATCTCACGCAAATACGCCGAACGAAGATTTTTGTATGAGAAAATTAACGGAAAAGTGCTGTAGAATATATTATTTTAAAATTACTCTAATATTTTACCTGAAAAAAATCGTTGGTACTGCAAGTTCAATGTTTATAGTTTATATTAAAAAATACGACAAAAAATACAATAATTAGTAATATTTAATAGTGAATATGGATGATACTTGCAACTTTTATATATTTTTTTTTATCGAGGAAAACTAAATGTTAAAATTTTGCGATAGTCATGTACTTTATAATTATCGTTAAAATGCCCCAATATTTTTTTTAACTTCTTGGTCCCGCTGTTTATTGTGAGCAATGTTTCAAAAAAAATACTCTAATTTGAAAATTTCCTGTATAGATCCCAGATTTATTTATTTTCCTCAATGTTCCAATCCTTTTTGAAAAATTTGAAATAGCTATACTTAAGAAAGGGCCCGTAATATATGTTGTTTTTTCCAGATCGCTAATATCATCAGTTAATTTCACTATAACGACCGTTCAAAAATTGTCAAAAACGGTAATCGTGGAAATTTACATACAGTGTCGCCTTAACCCCAAAATGCGAACGTCTGCGGCTCGATCGTGAACGTGGTACCCGTAGCACCTCGAACGGAGTCTATGGGTACTACCTGAAAGGTTTACTTAGCTACCTTTCAGAGATCAATATTTGGATCGTATTCACGTCAATCTCTCGACTGTGCTTTCCAACATCCTTTTTTTTTTTAAAACATGTTTTGACTTAAGTCATATCAACGGCCTTTTGTGTGCTACTTCAACAAAACCTTCCGTTATCTATCGGCTTAGTGTCTACTCTCAACACTACTGTCTACTACAACTCAAAAAATGTAATTTTCGAAATTTACATACATTGTCGCCTTAAGCACAGTTACCCAAGTTTTCGTATTCAGCTTATGTACTGTCATGATGGGTTAGGCTAAAATCGAGTTTCTTCGGAGCAAACTTAAGAATGGTTTAAAATCGAACAATCTGAACAGGCAGACGTGTAATTTGAAGGTTTTAGTACCCTTATTTTGTGATTTTTCTCTTTATTGCAATATATTCAATTTATAAACGATGTTTTTTATAGAGGTATAGAACTTTTAAGTTGGCGACACTTTTTTAACTGGTGGCCATTTTGTCAGTTGTTAAGTGATTTATGTTTATTTTGGTTTGGCATTTCAACATGAATAGACTGACGCCTGAACAATGCTTCCAAATTGTGCAAACAAGGGCCCAAAACAAGATTGCCGCTGATCCCGATTTTCATAAGCGAATTTTGTTTAGCGATGCAGCTGACTTTTGGTTGAATGGATACGTCAATAAACAAAACTGCCGTATTTGGAGTGATGATAATCCTCAAGTGTATGTTGAG
>JAOPUG010000376.1:16654838-16665986 GCA_027564375.1 Micropterix facetella | reverse complement strand
AGTACCCTGAAATGACCACGACATGACTCAGTACTGTCAAGATTTTTCAAAATTCTTACGGCCCGTTTTTGGAGCGAGAAAATATGTTGTCTTAAGACAACGGTGCATTGCGACCAGAAGGGAATCCCATAACGGAGACGTGACTCGAAGTATGCAAAGTATATGGCTTTAGTATGTTTCATGCTGATCATTTTTCGTATTTGCCTTAGTAGGAAACAGGCGCTGGAAAGCCTATCGCTTAATTCCTCACAGTGGGCATTCCATCTTAGGTCAGACCATGTAAAGGGCGCCACGGATCCGCGATATTTCCGAGTTACGGAATGCCGCGTTATTATGATGGGTAGATGTTGTGCATGCGACTTAGAGCCTGTGATCAGACGGGTGGACGGAGAAATCCGACCTAATCAGGGGGTAAGGCTGCCCGCTGGGTGGCAATTCTCAGTGCTTCGCCGTAAGGCGTTGGACTCTGACGGGTATTGGCGTAGTTGGAGTGTGGATATATATTGTCCATATTCTGCACGTGTCATCTTGGGGCAATATAACGATAAATTTCGTTGGAATGCCTCAGGGTGACGGCTTCGCCCGAGTATAGTTTTAAATTCAACGTTGTTGGTAGCAGTCTAATGGGGCCGTGCAGCTCGGGCCCTAATGGTCAATTTTGTGTTATCATGGTCGGCCCGACTTATGACTCAACATCTATCCGGCAGCCTCTCGAAGAGGGACTAACCTAATGAACCCCCCGGGCAGATAGAGGCTATGCGGTTGGATCTGAGGGAAAATCTCGGGCGGCCCTGGACAGTTGATGCATTGGCCGCTTTTCCGATCTTGCTCAATTGACGAATAGCCTGGGCGTCTGGAAGCGTAATTCGACCTAAGACGCGGGGGTGGGTGTCGACCTGTCGTCGCCTATCCTTAGAAACGACCAGTTGGTTACTCGATCTCGGGTGGTCTTTGCCGAGTAAAGGGCGTCAAGGGTCCGTGATATTTCCGAGTTACGAAATGCCGCGTTATTACGACAGGTTTAGGTCGCGCAAGCGACTTCGACCTGTTACTAGACCACGAGATCGGAAAAATTTGACTATCTGGGGGTAAGGGCGCGAGGATGCCCGCTGAGTTTGAAAATTCCCTGTGGCTTGCGGTGAGGGGTTGGACTCTCACGGTCTGTTGGTGACGTTGTGGATATTTTTGTCCAAATTCCTTACGCTCGTCTCGGGGCGACATAACGATAAAGTTCGTTGAAACGCCTCGGGTGACGGGTTCGCCTGAACCCATCACATGAGGCGTCACTAATGGCCAACCCATATTATCATGGTCGGCCCGACTCACGGCTCAACTCATATCCGATGCCAAGCCGTGACCTGATCTGGCGATCTGGGGGCCCTGGGTAATTGGTGCACTGGTCGGTCAACCGGCCTTTACTCGATTGGCGAAACGTCTGGGCAACCTAGAAAGCGGGGATAGTCATGTACCTTAAGATGCCTCTCCTTAGAAACTGTCCGTCGGCCACCCAATCTCGGGTGAATATGTATTGCCGAGTAAAGGACGCCACAGTGGGCCCGCGATAATTTGGTACAAAAAGACGCTATCGTAAGGTAGAAGCGGCGCAAGCGACTTCGAATCTGCGACCAGACGGGAGGTTGGAGAAATTTGATCACATCTGGGAGCGTGGTCACGAGGGTACCCCTCTTGGTTTAAAAATCCCCAAGGCCTCGTAGTAAGGAGTCGGACTCTTGAGGGCAGTGGCGTAGTTGGAATGTGGATATGTAGTGGCACAATTCTTTACACTCATCTCGGGATGATATAACAATAAAGTTCGTTTAAACGACTCGGGGTCACGGGTTCGCATGAGTTTGGTTTTAAATCCAACTCTGTTGTTAACGGCAATTCGTTACTTGAACTATCGCGGATTCTAGGCGACCTTTGCCGGAATTGACACTCGGGATTGGGTGGCCAATGGATTCTAAAGATAAATGACAATAGGTCAACGTCTACCCCTGCTGTCATAAGAAGTTATCCCCCTCCCCCTCCCTTCCCTCCTAGTGGAACCGACCAGTACACAAGCGCCCTGGACCACTCGAGGTTTTCCCTCAGATCCGCACTTCGGTTTCACCAGATTACGTCCCTCTTGGTGGAGGGGCCCGGTTGTGAACTGAACCATGAGTTGGGCCGACCAAAATTGACATATATGAGGCCATCTGACCCAAGCTGCACGGAACCTTTCGGCCTCAAATAATGTAGGCAATATGCTACAATCTCGTAACTCATCCACAGTGCCAATTACTTCACTACAGCATAGTATATCCCTCTCCACATATCACCTTCTAGCAAACAACGCTGCACGTGGTGTAGATTTCTCACAAAAACATATTATTTCAAAATTGAATGATGTTTACACAAAAAATAGGCAGGGGAATACCCAAGGGTTCGTCAAACCCATATTATTATTTTTTCTTGTAATGTATAATATATTAGTTACATTTATTTAAAATTCTGACTTTTTGGCGCTATCTATTGACGGCTCTATCTTTTGGCGCCGTCAATTCGTGACGGAGTATATTACAACGCGCCGAGGCCGGGTGGTTCCTCTATCAGCCGATAGAGGGTACTGACGGGCGTAAAAATACATATTAAAATAATGAAATTAAAATAAAATAATTAGGTCTTACAGACGTCAAAATCAACTGGGCTCGGCATATTGGCCATAACTATCGATTGGCGAGAGAAAATTTTAAAACGAATATAGATTACTCGAGTTATCGAGCATAGTAACATCCACACATCCAGACCTGTTGTTGTTTGGTTTAAGTAGACTCTAAGACATGTGAAATGTCGAGGACAGTATTTTTGGAATTTTTAATTTCAAGTCATAGAGTCCATCTACGCCATAAAAAAATGTATCTGTCTATCTGGATATGGAACGTTGATAAAAGTCTTTTCAGGCGATTTAATGTTCGATACATTGTTTGAACGATTGAAAGGCTTCAGTTCCGCGTAGGGTAGGCTGAACTAATACGGAATAACAAAATTACTCCGCGTGCACATCACGCAACTAACCGGTGACCACTCGAGGATCTCTCTTCTGATTTTGTTTATTTAGAATTTCTTTTAAAATTAATTTCTATTACAAATTGTGTTAATTAATATAGCCATTATCATATTGAGTAATTTTTTTTCCAGTGGAGGTTAGGAAGACCATAGTTCAAACACTGTTTTTGTCTGTACTAGACTGTGCTGATGTTTGCTACCTTAACGTCACTAAAGCCATCCTCGACAAATTGGAGCGGTTGCAAAATTTATACATTAGGAATATCTGTAATGTGAGAAAATTTGATCGCATCTCTGAGTATAGAAACCAACTTCATCGGCCTCGAATACGGGAACGTAGAAACTTGCATATTCTTTACCTTCTTTATAGAATCATTAAAAATCTCACCGCTCCCTCATACCTAACTGACAAATTGACCCACTTAGGAAGTCATGATCTTCCACTTTGCTCCAGTCAGGATAGTAGAATTGCGATTCCTACTCATAATTCTTCTTTTTTACAAATTCCTTCACCGTTCATGCAGCTAGACTATGGAACCAGCTCCCGTCCGATATTAGAAACGCACCAACGCTTGCTACTTTTCAAGTGTCTCTGAAAAAGAATTTCATATACCTAAATTCCTAATTATCCTATGTACCATCCCATACTCTCCTATCCTCCGCTCCTCGCAGACATTTCTCTAAATCCTAATTATTTTTTTAAAAATTGGCATTTTTGATATGTTTTTTTGGTAAGTATCAAGTTTTTCTGATAACTGTATGTTATCAGAAAAATAACTGTATGTATTTCCTCTACTGGCACCTAAATTCTTTCACTTCCACGAAGGTTGGCTGTAAGATATTGTAATTTATGTAATAAATCCGTCTATCTATCTATCTATTCTATTTTATTTTATTTTATATGGTACCCAAACATACAATGATAACACATACAATGACTTACACATACATAGTTACATGACTACATTAATATCCATTTTATATGAGTACAACATTAGCTTAACAATTAATGGTATATTACAAAGAATGGAAAGTTGAATTTAAGAAAATATATGTAAAAGGAAAAAAATACCAAAATTACAGTATTTAAACAATGTCGCTCTGAAGGAGCCTAAACTATCGTGAAATATATCGATTGTCAAGATTAATAAAATGTATCATACCGACGACATATACAAGGGATAATGTTATTAAATCCGGTATAGTTTTTCGCTAAAGGTGTTTAAATAAGTCTGGGTTTCGTGATGTTATGCGAGACTTCCTTTCGTCATGTTAAAATATATTTTCTCAAAAAAAGAGGTATCGACTTTATTATTTAAAAATTTGTATAAGAACACTAATGATCTTATTCAGAGGCGCTTTCTGAAGTTAGTCAGCCGATATTTGCAAAAACTCTATTCAGAGACGTCTATCAAGCTGTTACTAAGCTATGACCGGGTTATCAAGGTGTTTTAGGCCCATACATCCCTTGATCACACCTCGAAGCGCTGTTAAGTCGTTGATAAGGCGATTGCAGCATCAGTACGGCGCCTGTCGGCGAAACGGGAGAACTAAATACTAGCCGAAATCACCATTCTCGAAGATTATAACGACCAAAAAAGAAGAAGAGCGCTTCGGTCCATTTGACATTTGGGAACTCTGATATTTCACGCCGGCTCTATCAGTCGTTGTTGGATTTTGTGTTTCGAGTTTCTCATTTTTCGCATCGTACGTATGTTTGAAAACTTATAAAGAACGACGCACCGGAATTTCGTCGTTGTTATCGCTTTGCTAAGGACGAAATCAGACAAATAACTGGTGCGCGAAAGTCTCCATTGAAACTAACAAAACGATCAGGTAACTACATAAATATTAACTTCTGGAATTATCCATTTGTGAAAGAGTGGGAAAGTGAGCATAACGTATTTCATTTTCACGTTATGGCCAATATTAATCGGCTTGAACGTGTTACTTGAAACCGCCATAACTACGATCGTCGCTATGTCAGTGTTGCATAATTTAATTAGAGATGAGACAAGGAGCCGACAATTGGAGTGATATCAACGATAGTGAAGATGATGTTGAGCAACTAGTTGACGATAATCTGAGACCCCAAAATTGCTCACTTCACACCTTGATCTAGTCACGGCCGTGCTCGCCCTTAGTACCACCTACAAAGGCTTTTGCTCACACATCCCCATTGTCATATATATTTTGTATTACCTATGTAGCGTATAGCTATCTCTAGTATATAAGTTCTATATATGTATCAGAATCAAATTTAGATTTTAAAATGGGCGATTAAAGTTAAAAGATCTTTCCTTTATTTTGTAATACCGATGCAGAAATTTCCAAAAAGAAAAGTTATGAAGGTAAGTATGTTAGCCGGACGTTCTGAATCCCGTGGCTCCTTCCTAAGCGGCGAAAAGAATACTGGATGTTCTTCTGTGGTACTAGGAGAAGAGTGATTTGGCGGGGTAATTTGAATGTAATTTAATAATTTACAAAACAAAACGTAATAAAACTGAGAAAAAAAAACACAGTAGCTGGCGACGTGCGCGTGTATCTAATGTATATCTTGATAATATGCTGGTAAATGTGTGTTAATATTATTGAAATTACATATTTGTGTGAGCCGAAAGCTTATTTTATCAATTGACTTCATCGGTACCAGGACTTCTCATTAAAATCGCCAGACAGATGCATCTACTGTGTTATTAAAAGAACTACCACTGTATCTGCGTACGCTATAGCTTAAATTATGTAGGTGTAAAATAAAGTCAAGTTTCTCATTTCGTACAATTTTATCACCAACAATTAGTAACAGTCAAAACAATACTCGTTGATTAGAAACATTTCAATTACTTCAATAAAACTAGCAAGTATTTCTAATTTTCTCTAATGGATTTTTGTCACGATTATTGTCTCGGTGTTAGAATCTTTTGTTCGAACGCTAAATATTGGGCGAGTCTGTCAGTCACTGAAGTTTATCATTATCACTCTTGTTGTATATAAAATTATCACATAATCGAATACAAAATTTACTTTGTAGTTTGCGCAATGCGACAATGTGTTAACATTCTGAGTGCGGACGGCTAGACTGCGTTGCGGACTGTATTGAAATGTAACCAGGACTCCGTACTCGTAAATAAACCATATAAACTGACATGGCGAATGTAACGTGTTAGGATCTATGTTCTAAAAAATCTTGCTTACAATGGCATAATCACAAATTTCCATATATTCAGTAGATCCACTATTTCAGATTAATTCTCGCGCAGTAGGTGAAAATACACATTAAAAAGTAGTCAGTATGGCTTCTTCGATTATTAAAAACAATAATAGTATGAGTCAATTTGAACACTTTTGTCAATTTGAACAATTTGAACACATTTGAACAATTTGGGATAATCACGTCTTGTTCCGTGGCTAGTAAATCTAGATTTATCGACGACTTTATTAAACCACTCTATTTTAAGAATTGGTTTCCTTACATGCAAATAGCCTATGCAGTGCGAATAATACATAAATCTTCAAATTGATGTATTTTGTAATTATAAATCTTTCAGCCGAAAATGTGAAACCGTGTAAAAAAACAGGAAATCAGAAAAGCTGCTTAATCGTCGCAGCTCAGGCGTACATTCCAATCCTATCTAAAGGTATTCCAGAATATGATGTTAAAACTATGGATCCTCTGTCTGTTGGAGATCTTTCGATTGAACAATTTAACGGTCTCCGCGCAACTTTGGACCATACTACTGCGACTGGTTTCTCCAAATCCAACGTAACGGATTTAAGGCAGGTACATAGATAAATATTATAAAAGGGAACATCGCTAAGGTGGACGACGGGATAATGAATGGTAGAGCTAGGGATTGTTAAGTGGAAAGATAGTGTTGTTTCAGGTATTTTTTTATATATCTTCCACTGAAGGAGAACCTTTAATGCTACATGGAACCATGTTCCATAACCTAGCTGCGTGCTCTGCAAATGAGTCCGAGTACACTGATGAGTAATGTAACAGGATAGCAGAATAAATAAATAATTCTCTTATCTAAGCAGTAGCCAACTCATTGCCGACTAAATTGAACAGAAGAGAAATTGTAGTTTCTGAGCTAGCGAATCCGTACTCATTGCAGTTCGTTTCGGAAACAAGAGACGCGGTCATACTACCCTAATCTATTTATCAAGCTTATCTAGTTAAGGTTGGCTGGCATCAAGGTAGAAAATGGGCGTAGTCTAAAATGGAAAGTAGTAGCGTGTCTTTGGTAAACCAAAGAGCATTTTACTCTCGACGAAAGCAATCTTTTCAGACGGTGGGGAATAGTGAAGCAGTGTAATAAAGGTCAACTTACCTAATTAACATGAGGCTGCAACAAAAGTTGATAGTTTAGCATAAAAACTATGTTCTTCACAGTTTTTGGTTAACCTATATATTTGGTTAAAACTATTCCCTAAAGAGATATGCGTAGAGACCCTCGACTACTACGGCAATAGATTATTATTTTTTCGGATTTATCATCAGTCCATTATATCCTGTCAATTCAAGAACATTCCTTATGTGCGAGATGCACTGCAAAATTTACACTTTGGCTGTGTGCTTTTAACCTAACTAATTTTTAGGAATATAAATAATTCTACATAAGCGCCTTGAATGAAAACAATCTAGCAAGATGGAGCAAGCTCCTCCCATGTGATAGTGATGCTGATAATGCAATGCTTAAAAAGTTTTTCAAAATACAGATCCAATCATTCAAAAGTATGCTCTTTTTGACCGTGAAGGGCTGTTGTATCGAAGAGATGTGTCTGATCGGCGGATCCGAAAGAGAGTGTTTTGTACTCATCATATTTCATTCCTCTCTGGAAGTACGAGAATTTTGCCGCTGGATATTTGAAGTATTTAGCGGGGATTACTGTGAATCGGACCCAGACTTGAAAGTGGATAGTCGCAAGGCGTGTTACGTCCTGTGATTGGTGTCAGGAGGATTTTCTTCTTCTTCCTCTCCATTCTGTTTATTAAGTATGGTGCCCAATGAGGCATGTGCAGTTCGCGCCATATAGCCATCTTGTTTACACCGTTCGGCCCGACTCACAGCCCAACTCCCATCCGGCAGCCTCCCCGAAGAGGGACTAATCCGGGGAAACCCGCTTTGCAGTCAGACCTGGGGTGTCACCTCGGGCGGACCTGGACAGTTGATGTATTGGTCTGTCTACCGGCCTTGCACAACTGACAAATGCCGGGGGTGGGGTGGGGGGGGGGTTGGAAGCGTAATGCTACCTAAAGCAGCGGGGGGTAGCTAGAAACCTCAAGCTATCTACTCTTAGAAACGATACGTGGGTCACCCGATCTCGGGTGAGGTACCGAGCAAAGGATGCCCCGTATCCGCGAAAATTCAAGTGATGAATTGCCCCTTACTTGAGGTAGATGATCCCGCAATCGACTTTGAATCCGCGACTAAACGGGAGGTTGGAGAAATCCGATCAAATCTGGGAGCAAGGGCACGAGAAAGCCTGGGTTTGAAAATTTCCGGTGACTCATGGTAAGGGATGGACTCTTGCGGGCTGAGGTGTAGCTTGGTAAGTAGATTTGTCTTCGTCCACCAAGTCTCTGTGTTTCACTCCGGGATGATAAAGTGATAAAGTTAGTTGAAACGCTCCGGGGTGGCCGGATTCGCTTATAGCAGTTGACAACCTCAATTGTTTATCACGTATACCAGCTCCAAATGTGCCAGCCAAAGGCAAAATGGCGTTTTTGTAGCTCAAAAAGGGTTATAATTTACATTTATATTTAATAAAATTAATGGCATAACGTGAAGTAAAGGGGCATAATCAATACGTGTCTGGATGCTGTGTCCTTGACAGCGCCTAAAATATAATAGAAGTAGGCTCACAGGTTGACTGTCGGCTGCTGGATTTCCTTGTACTCTCGTTGGTTGATGGACCTGAAATAGACTCGTTTAGAGGGTCGGTTTAGTGGTAGCTCATTATGTGTGTACCCCAGCTGAGGCTCTTTGAACCATCAGGCTCTGTGCACTGGGGCGAGATCCCTCTGAAGTGATCGTGGGGTGAGGTGTCGGCACGGCTTTAAATTGAGCGAGCGAGGCGATACACGAACTCTGCTACCGTTACCGTCTCGTTCAAGTCCCTGGCCAATTGAGGACGTACCAAAGCGCGTCAATAATTTACCGATGGCGTATGTTGATTACTCACTGCATTTGGAGTCGTTGTAACGGGCTAATCAGGTGATACCATGCCGGTGTAGCGTACGTGAATTTGGTTCTCACATATACCTTCAACATCAGTATTTTTGCGCTGCCAATTTCGCTTCGGCCGAGAGTGGGATGTTGTCAGAGTTTACTATTAAGGGTATCGGCGAGAGGCAGCTGCTTTGAGGGATCCAGCCTGGATGAAGACAGCCACGACGAATCCTCTTCCGGAGAGGAAGGACATCACCAGGTTTCAGAGTTTGCTTAGAGCTATCGACCGGTAGCCAGTTTGAAGCGAAGGTTTATTGCTCAGTCAGGCGGTGTATTACGCGTGTCAGTTGTAGGGTCGTGGAGTGCCTGGCTTGGAAACCGAACTGCTCAGTATACGGAGATAGGTGTGGGTGAGCACCTCGAGGATGCATCGCTCGAAGACCATCGCCATGGTAGAAAGCAGCAATATGGACTGATAGCTGCCTGGTTGACGCAGATCCTTGATGGGTTTCAGAAGCATGATCACTCTGGCAGCCTTCCATTTTTCGAGAGAGTGTCCGAATATAATGCAGGTGTTGAGTAGCCCCGCGATTGCAGGAAGCTTGCGATGCGGTATCAACCTGAGCACTCCGTTACCCATATTGTCGCATCCGGGCGCTTTCGTCTTCTTTTTCACTACATCCCTTTTTCTCGGTAATTCTTTTTTATTGGGAGCTGTTGGCCGCAAAAGACTCATAGACGATTTCTAAAATCAAAGGTGACATTGCTTCAATACTTAATTAACATCCCCACAAGGTTGTATTACTAGTATGACACCAATAGGCATGTTTGGTTGTTAATTAATTTATCAATATTAAATCCTCTACTGCTCTATATAGGTGTATAGTATTATATTATATAATATTTTAATTTTAATTGTAGCATTAATTGGAAGAAAAACTTAGGCCAGGTTACATTTACTATACCTTGGCTAAAATTAGTTGGTGAATATTGGGTACAAGGAACACTTTTATTACTACCGATAAAAGGAAATGGCTCTGTCGTCATGGATATGGGTAAGATTATTTGTAAATACTTTATAAGAAAACATGAATAACCTCCAAAATAAATAATCTGTTTCGACTGCGAACTATTACACTCGGCACATACTATTATGTATACAGGCAATTGGTGCTTTACTCCTACTATACTGTGGTGTCTACTAAAAGTAGCCTTTGACATGATTTAATACATACATAAATGTCATTGATGTTATAAATACAAGAAGGTGTTGTATTTATAACGAACATCTACGGGAATCAAGCTATAATAAAGAAGTAGATGTTGAGAGGAGTAAGGCAGGGCTGATTTCTTTCGCCTCTTTTTTTTTAACTTATTTTCGTGGACCATCAAAAGAAGAGACAACTGAAAATCTTTGTCGAAAGTGTATAAACGATTGATGAGGTTTTAAGAATATTTTTCGGTATTTATATATTTTGTTACATTGTGAATGTTTCTGGACATAATATGGATGAAGCCAACTATTCACCCAATAACTTTAACTACCTACCTAAAAATAAATCATTTTACAGAAAATGTCTACTACAAAGTCAGTTTCAAATTTCACGAGCATAAAAATGAGACAGGAAATTCTTATCTTCAAGTTGTAAAGACGGATTTAGACTGGGACGTTTATGGTGGTGTTCACTGGACGCCGACCGGTTTGTTTGACGGAAATAAGGCCTTAGGTAAGAATTTAGTTAATTTCAATATGTCATTTTATTATTATTCTAGTGGAGTTAATAATCTCTTCCTGGCCATATAAAATCGGCGAAAAATAAAACTCACTTTGAAAGGCTGCTTACAGCGTGGCTTGTAAATGATGGACGACAGAAAGTTTTAAAAATATTGAATATTTTAATCTAATATGGACATTTGAGTACTTATT
>JAOPUG010000376.1:16475392-16487933 GCA_027564375.1 Micropterix facetella | reverse complement strand
ATGTCAGCGGAAATGCCTGTAATGTCAGCGGAAATGCCTGTAATGTCAGCGGAAATGCCTGTAATGTCAGCGGAAATGCCTGTAATGTCAGCGGAAATGCCTGTAATGTCAGCGGAAATGCCTGTAATGTCAGCGGAAATCGAATTCATGAAAAAAAATCCTAGCAGTATTCTCGTTATTAGAAGTGCCACTTCGAGGTTTATCAAAAATCAGTCCTAATTTTACCCTAAACTGACTGGATATAATTTGTTTTGCGCGCAAAGAACTTTGTCCTCGTCTGATTTAACCTAATATTATTGAAAATTTATTCTGTATGCAAATGAGTGAAATATTCAAAAAATCTGATCCAAGCATGAAGCGGTGACGAACCAAATCTAAAATTATAGACTACAATCTTCAGTGACACTCAACCAATCGCCATAATATAGTGACTATTTTTGTTTAGACGAGTGCAATCGACAAACATTTTCGACATCAGGTAAGAAATCCGTGAGCATGCCAAAAACGTGACTTCCATTTCCAGATATCCAGAGGTCCAGCAAGTGCATCCGAGTAACGGAGCACTTGTAACAATCGCCTGGAAAAAAAAATAAGTAAACATACAAAAATAGTTGACATGTAGTATTTTCTTAGAACGTCTACGGAAGGTCAACTAACGACTTTCAAATGGTCTACCCCGAATCCAACGCACCTGTGAGCCCTTAGATGGTTCTGTTTTTCAAAATAGAAACTCTTACGAATATTACAATGTCTTACAAAACTTCTGGAAGTAAACTAGTTAAAAGTTTAATGAAAACAAAAACAAATTAAATAATTGGTACAGTTCGATATGCGTAACACCCAGCTAGTAGTAAATGTCTAAATAAAATATATTGGGCTTACCTGCAGCTTCAAAGTCCATAACAACTTCCACGAAAAAACATAAAATTCCGGTAATTTGGCTGATAAATACGATAACCAATCAGAGCGCAATGATAATGGTAATTAGCACTAATGCGATGTGTTCACTTTCAAAAAAGAAATGCAAATGAATCGTTTAGGAAATTGGGATTGTTTTTATACCTGCGTGTACTATGGGTATTAGTGACTGTTCGGGTGCAGTGCCAAGTCATAATTCAGACATCAATATCTAGGACTTATGACCTACGGCGGAACCACTAGGCAGTGGAAGTTAGCGCTCGTGGCCTGCCAACCAAATCCCTATTTTATCTCTAAAGATCTTGATCTCCTTAGGAAAATAACGAATTCTTTGAAAATCATTCTAGAATTGCAATTTCCACATCTCAACTCTTAAAACTTCGAAGAGGGGAGTTAATGGATGGTAAAGTGAATGCTCACATGCAGCAAGATAGCTGTCCTAGACAGCTTACCACAGCCGGTCTTTAGTCCGAACCAGACCGTCTAGGAGTGTAAACATAATATTATGATGGGATGAATTCCATGGCAGTTTTTTGTATTTATTATTAAATTATAGGTTGCAACTTGGCTCAAAGCATAGAGGTTATCAATAATACAACTACATGAACGATAAATAATTTATTAAGGCGATATTGAATTAACAGAATAAATATTAATGTGATCTAGCAATCTCTGAAAATGTCTCGAGTATGTCCTGTATTGCAAAATCCAATGCAATCATGGATCCCGGGTAGCAACTTTGAATTCTCTCTTCTAAGTATTTGTATTGCGTTATGAATTCTTCTTGCATCGCCCGCCATACGACCTGAGAATGTAAAAATTGAATTATGTTCGGGTTCGACTTTGTTCATACAGTGCATCGGACATAACTTTTGCGTTAGTGCAATTGCTTGATCTTCGAATAAAGAATTATATCAATCTCGGAAAATATTCTTTAGGTTTTCACGAGTTCATCTGCGAGTGGGAACCTCAAAAAAGTGTATTCTGAGATAATTGATCATTTAAGTTTGGGTGGTCTTTTAAACAGGCAAAAAACAACTAAATTGTTTACATTGGATTTGCAAGTCTATGTTTTCAATTAGTGAAAATATTCATTTATGAGGTGCGGCATTAAAGTAATGAGAATGAATGAAATGTAGCAACATTGCAGCCTTCATAGATACTCCACACTACGGTGTTAAGGGAGGCACATCCTCGTCGGAATTCTGAATATCAACAATATATTGTTGTTTGACTAGGTTCTTCGCCATAATAAATATAACATCGTCAATTAGATACTATTCCTGACTTGTAACAAATTATTCATCAAAAGTATTCTGCGTTTCGAAAGCATTTTCTTTATCTGTTAACATCTTCTACTGTCCGCGCACGAGCTCCGAGCAATCGGGGGCTGGGGAAGCGGGCGGGTGTGCGGTTAGCGCCGCACCCGACAGTCGCTTCATACCCCGCACTCTCCTAGTATTAGTGTTGGTCTTGACGCGAGAGCAAGCTTATCGAGTATGAGCCATTTCAATTTTGCGCCTTTTAATTTTGCAATCGCAATCTTAATTCAAAATAAACGGTCTATTGCATTACAAAACATTACAAAATCACTATGTATTTATAAGCCGACGTACACAAAAGATCAACTAAAAAAGAAAAAAAATATTTTTTTAGATTATATCTCACGTTTCCATTATTATCATTTCCAAGGTACGCGGAGCAACAACAGCACACAAAAACCTTAAGTCTTCTAGGTCCACACCAGTGACTAAGGATCTCAGTGTTATAGAGAGCCTTTGACTACCAGGAATAGCCTGATGCGTATTAGTATCTTTTTTTTTCGATACTCGGCCGGATTAACTCCAATAATGTTTCTAATGAATTCTGGTCCATTCGAAGAATTTTTTTATAATCATACGGTTCAGTTTCTTTTAGAGGTCTTTGGAAATGTTCATGAATAAACAGATATCTCAATTTGTACTATTCTTTGGACCAACGTCTGGTTCTTTTTTTTTTTTAATAGAAACCGTAAGAGTTATTGCAAGAAATGCATATCTGCATTTGAAATCATGATAGTTATGAGCGGCGAGACTTTTCTCAACAGAGTTCAGCAATCGACTGAGGCTTGCGCGAATGATACACCTTCAATTGGAGCTTCAATTGCCTATCATTTGAGACCTCCAATCACTTTAACATTGACAATCGCAAATTATTATTTCGGAGACCCTTTGGGTTCCCGGTCTTTTCGGTTCACCTTGGCAAGTATTTAAAGGTTAAAGAGATTGATATAAGGAGAAGATTGGTCTAATCTAATTTACCTGTAATAGATTTTCCTCTTCGCACAAATGTTTTTCCACTTTCCGGTATAGACTGTCGAGACCTTTCTTTACTTCTTTGTGCGGATACAATGAGATGACTTTGCGAAGCTCCTGCTTGCTGAAGGCGGTTTGATATGATATCTCATCCTCTTTGACACCTTGGTTCACGCGGTCTTGCACTCCTTCGAAGAATTGCTGATAAAAAAAGAAATTTACTATTATAAAAGAGAAATTAGTAATATATCTAGGACAATCTAGGAATCAGAGAAGCGCTATTTAACATCTAGGTTCTGGGCCAGAGATTTAGATATTGGCCACACAGCTTACATGTCTTTCATCCAGTTTGAGAATGCTTTCTATAGTCAGTTATAACAAGATGGTCAAAATCCTCAAACAAGTGGAAATAGATGACAGACTTGAGTATCACTGCTAATCTCTCCTAGCACCAAAGAGTGCACATTAAAGTTGGCCACAATATTTCTGAACAGGTGGACATACAGTGAGGAGTCAAACAGGGTTTCATAATATCATCTCTGCTTTTCAATCTTTACTCCGAGTTCATCATTAATGAAGCACTATATAAATCCGAAAATGGGATCAAGGTGAAAGGCGTAATCATCAACGATATAAGATATGCAATGGTACTATACTAATTGCCAGCAGCGTGGAAGAACCCGAGCTCCACACTGATAATGTTACAAGAGTATGGGATGAATATGGGTTGAAAATGTAAGCCACAAAGTCAAGGACATGATAGTCAGTAAAGTGTTCACCTCAGATAGCACCTAATAGCTTACGGAAATCGACTGAAGAAGACTGATAACATTATAACGTGGGCTGATATTTTAACGACATCTGGGATATGACAAGGACATAAATATCCACATAGAAAAATCGTTCAGCACATTCATTGAGATGAAAACGGTATGTTGTGGAAGAAACATCAACCTACACAAGATCAGATTCTAAGATGCTACGTATCCTCAATATTATTATATGAAATGTAAAGCTGGACACTTCCAGACAAGCTGTTAAGGAAGCCTTTGAAATGAGGGCCTATCGGAGGCTACTACTATAAGCCGGGTTGACGGAGTCAGGATTGAAGATGTCTCACAGCGTTTGAGCAAGAACATAGATATAAACTGTCGGTCCATCAAAATGCTATGTTTTCTTTCTTTCCCCTCACGTACATATATTAATTTATCTATGTTCTACCTCACTCTTCACACATTGAGCTACGTGGAGATGCTCGTTCGGGCTCGGGCGGTGAATCGTTCACTTTACACCTATCGGGAACAATTGCCGATATGCCCGCTAGCAGGAGAAAATGGCAATAAATATTATCTTTTTGTTTTAAAAAAGTCCTATGTGACATGTATGTCCGTCCATCCATCCGTCTATTCTATTTCAGAAACTATAAGGCCTAGAGGAAAATGGTTAACGACAAACGGGTTCCCCGTTTCTTAGTGTATAAATTTTTAATCTATTTCTTTAATTTATTCAATTTTCTATTGCTTTTGTAATGGTCACATTCTAGAACGCTATTGATGCAAGTGCACACTGCCCCCGGTTTGAAACATTAAAAGGGCCGAATGGTGAATTGTTAAGGCGAGATAGCCTAACAAGCAACAATTAAACAAAATTTCAAATATTTTTTTTCATATAAATTATAGTTAATTGGGCTTTTCAAAATTATTTGCCACGGGAGCGCCTGTGGGATTTTATTCAAACAAGGACGATTATAAAGGTGACTACACTTAGCCCCAGTATTAGTGACTTAAATATTCGCTTATTTGCAAATTTGCTTTTACGGACAAAATTGAGTATCCGTTAGGAAAAATCCATATTCACAATATCGTGCCCGCGGTGTCGGCTAGACATACACTAACTTTCACCAACTAGCTACCCTATTACGAACACTCACGATAGAATCGTTTTTGGCGAGTAAAAACAATAATCGCTTTAAACAACATTACGAATGCTCTCGCTATCACTATTGAAATGCAATGAAATATAACTGCCGCTCTCGCTTCTCAAATCATAGACTACAGATACCCAACTGGTCAAAACAATGGCGTTCGACTCTGCATTCTGTCAAAAATTGACCTACTATGCTTACAACACCAAAATTCAGCAGCCGCCCTGCCCCGCCTCAAAAGCATGGGTGCTTGCTGCGGAATATCTCTGCGAATTCCATACATTTCTCTGCTATTCTGTTATACGCATACCAAATGGAACAGTGTGCTGACGTTTGCTGCATCGCATGCTTCAAATTCTGGACAGAGAGCCCAAAAGGAACGCACCTTAAATTTGTCAAACTCTCCACAATTTCTCTCCATTTATAAACATCATAATTAAACCAAAACGACTTACATTCAACTTTTCCAATGGCCTTCCAAAGTAAAGAGTGACATAGGTCTTCAACGCTTCATTATATTTTATTTTGGCTTCTTTTCTTAAACCGTCCAAGGCATGTAATTTCAACTGAGATAGCAAATCATAAAGGTGGTGGAAATTTTCTGGAAAGAAATGAGAATTTAAAATTTAAAACTTCCCCGAAGAATGGCCAAACGAATAGTGAGAACAGCAGGTCTTGAGTTTATTTTGGTGTAACCCGTAGAATGCAATTGGCATTCGTAAAAATTGCAGACATATAAGATTTACATGTAATAAAAACTACCCTCTTTGTCTAGTAGGATTGCTACAAAACGTAGAATTTGTCTACCACATGTAGAATGTGCATTCTACATGTTAATTACTGAACAAGATCTCTTAGCACAGTGGTCATACTGATTCGAGCGATATATGGATATAATGTCAATATTTTAAATTTAAACGAGTATAACGGCTATTTAAAAAATAAAGTGAGAAATAAACATCGTTTAAGTATAACCGAGCATTGACCAGTTGTTGAACAGAGCTCGGTAATGTATGGACCTTAAAATACCGCTAACCACCAGACTGGGCTAGTTTAAAGGCATTATAGACGAGTAAAATGGCTGACGACCAAACAGCTGATTTTTGAAGTTTTTTTTGGATGCGTTCGGGTTTGAAAGTTAAAGTACCCTTTTGGTTGCATCTGTCAGATCGTCGTGCTCGATCTTTTTCTATAATTTTCATATTAATTCACGAAAATCAAACGATATGGAAGATATTCCATATCGTTATTGAGGGAGTCATAGAAAGGCTGTTTGCCGCCGAGGCCTCGGCAAATAGGCGTGTGCGTCATCGGAAGATCTATCGACCGCGATTGAATCCATTTTTTCTCGACGAATTAGATTTTAAATGAAAATACCATTTAAATCATTAAATTATCAGTCTAAAAATGAGGAAAAACGCGGTGACGCCAAGCCGGCTTGAGTTGGCATTGCGACATGACGCTAGCGTTGTTTTAATTTTTTTGTAGCGATGAGCAAATCAAGAAATAGCATCAATTTAATCGTGATTCTGGAGTAGACTGGAAATTTCGACTTTTGCATTTGTATTAAATAAAACATTGTGTCAAGTAGTTCCTTTATATAATATAGCATATGGATATATTTCAGCATCTAATGCAAAATAATATTACCTAACATATTTATTTAACGAAATGACCTCATAATTAGTTGAATGGAAACCGACTCGAATGCAATCAATATCCATCCACCGCTTGACAAAATTCTGCCCGAGTAAAAAGTCTACTTGTGTCTTAATCTGTTAAATGAAGCTTAAAATGCATTTATTTCTAACGTCGGGGATCCGGAGGTCAACATCTCTTAAATGCGTTTTGTAAAAGAACTGATCAACAGCGTTTTACACATATTTTTATTTCTAAGGCGATAAGTCAGCCAGCGGCAAACTATTTTTATAAAGAGACTCATTTAAAAATGTATTTCGTCACAAAAAAAAATCACATAACAAAAAGTGTACGGTTCTGGCTGACAGCAGAACACAGCAGAACACTTCAATTGCAGTAATAATTTTGCATTTTAAAAATTTTGAAGGATAGAATACAGCAGCTGTTAGAAATGCTTCTTTTTTAGTTCACCATCCACAAATGGCTTTTTTTTTCTTAGCCAATATAATATAGGACGCTTTTAATGACGCAATAGACATGGCGACAATAGTATTGCATATTAAATATATTATTTTTCCTTTAAAATTAAACAAAACAAAATTGTTCTTCTCTCATTGTTAAAATAGTAAGTTGTACGCCGTTTATTCATGATGACAAGAAAAACTTTCTCCAATAACGCTTTTCGATCACGAAACAGACAAAATGCAGCAAGCGAAGTGACAGGACGGCTCTGGATACGAAACAAACACTGACTGTCAATTTAAATCAAAGCTGGTGCAAAACTGTGTGGCAATGTTGAACTTCCTGGGCGAAAATAACAGGGAAGTTATAAGATGGATTCCCGGTCATGCAGGGATCAAAGGCATTGATAAAGCCGACAAACTTACGAAGGCAGGAGCAAAGGGAAAGTTATACGGTCTTAAACCTTGTTGTGGCTTACCAAAAATCGTGTCAAACCTAATGCTCAATAAACTATGTTTAGAACAATCCTTCAACCACTGGATCAGGCTTGAATCATTCTAAAGCGCTAATCAAAGCTTACGACCGTAAGACCGCCCATGAGACCTTAGCGCTAAATAGGAGCAATCGCTAAATAGGAGCAATCTATACATGCTGGTGGTAAGAGCGATCACGGGGCATTGCATTCTGAACAGACACATGTTCAACCTCAATCTCCGGGACACTAGAGTGTGCAGGTTCTGCCAAGATGCAGAGGAAACTCCTATGCACCTTGTGTGCGAATGCGGCTCGCTGAAGCGTAAAAGAAACAACCACCTGGGTGTCTACTACCTCCAAGCCGAAGATGTAAAACAATCCAACGCCAAAAGCTTACTGCGTTTCTTAAATGATGCAAAGCTTAGCACAGAACTATTGTAGGTGGTGATCACAATAGACCAGAAATTGTCGTCAAAGATAAAAAGCTCAATAAACCTTGAGAAAGACCCACAACAAAAAAAAAATGTATGTTGCACTGGTTAAGTCAGTGTCACGAGTCTCGTCTCATCTCGCTCTACTCTGTTGTGTCGTCCCTCTCTATCGCATGTTGCTTCTATCACCATTCCTATCCTGCAAATCCATATTACAATATAAAAATATTTCAACACAATCAAATGTTTAAAATTTGGTTTTATAATAAAAATTTTAAAAATCATGTTCGAATGACAATGGAGGTGCTTGCAAAAAGCTAAGAGGCAGGTAATATCAATTCAAATCAGACAGAGAAAAATGGGGTTAATTAATCTAGCAGTTCAGGAGGTCCTATAAAAATTTCATCGATTACTACACTGACTGTAATCTATCCAAATCTGGTAAGCCAGTTAAGCTAATGATATAATTTTCTTTACCCATTCTTATGACTTGCTGCGGTGTTTTGGCATGTTCATGATGCTGTATCGCTGCAATCATCGAGCTGACGATTTGGACATACCATTTATCGACATCAGCACGCCTTCCCGATTTTCCAAAAATGGATTCAGCCATTGTGCAGAATTCCTGTAATTAATAAAATCGAATTTAGATATGAATGCCAAATAGGCGAAAGCGTTGAGAAATATAAAAAAATATTTAGGCCTTGCTGGTTGTTGATAATTTCACTTTTATGCTCACTAATTTCACATGTTACAACTAGCCATTTTAAAATAGTAAATATCAAAAATAGTAAATATCAGCAATCATTCATAGATTGTATTTACACTCGATATTCAACATTAAAAAAAAAGAAGTTTTCAATTAGTTGTATTTATTATTTAGTTATGAATGTTTTTATCTTAGTTGTAATAGATATCCCTTTTTTAATGAATGTTGCACGTAGTCGAGTTGGATTCTTCAGTTTTCCTAGGATTGTTTCGTTGGCTCCGATTGTTTGCCTAAAATGTTCTTTTAACATGTTGACCCACGCGCAGCTCACAGGTGGGCTACACAGACATGGTTCTACAAGTCCGTCCAGCCCCGAGTGTGTATGAGAATATTTAATAAAATCAATATTTTCCGAAATCTGCGGTCCCTGAAAGTTACTAGGCTGCTGTGGGTCGGGTATTTGAGGACAAATTAGAATACCAGAAATAAAAAATGGTGTAAGTGCCAAAAATTGTAATGAAATATATGTAAGAAATCGGCAGTATATGCAATGCACATACTGCCACTCTGGTACTATTTAAAACTAATAAGTAATTTTCCATAAATAAGTATTATTTTTAAAATAGTCCCCATATGTCCTGGAAAGATTTTTCCTTTACAGGACTGCGCAGTTCACAGATGGGCGATACACAAGAATATATGAAGGGCTGGCAATACAAATTGATGTTTAGTATCACGGAAGTCAACGCGTCAAATCGTAAATTATAACCTCAAAATGTCATTTTTGACAGCTAAGTGCCAACATTCTATTTTAGTGGTCCAATATTTAAAAAAATACGTAAAATCATGAAATCCTAATTAGACTAAATAATTTGTAAAATAATTCAATATTATTATATATTTATGGTATTTATAGCAATTTATATACATAACTTGGTTATCAATCAAATATCATTATGAGTCCGCCAAGTTAAAATGTCATCCCGAAACAACCTCTTTTTGGACATATTCGATGCATTTTTTAAAAGTATTTTTTTTAGTTATATAAATATTTTCCCATCAACGTAAGCAGCCACAGTAAGAAGTTTCTTTGTGACTGCCAAGAATGGAAAATATCTATTTTAAGAATACACTGTATTTATTTTATTTTATTTCACCTACATACACATATAAATACAGTTTTATTTGTTTGCATTACAATAATTTAGATGGAAATAAATGACGCTATAGAGAGACTGTCGGTGAGAGAGCGTTCTCAGCCCGGAGACTGGTTTTCAAAGTGCCCCAATAAAATGGCCATTGAATAGGTATCAGAAATTGGCAGGGGGGTAATTCATTTTCAGTTTAATTCTATATTTTTTTTATAATCATTCAGCTGACTATTCAAGAATTGCCTTTTATACAGCGAGCTAAAATATTCAGGAGACCTATGTATTAAATATTTGCCGATTTAATCCCAGGTAGAGAGGCTGCTATACAGTGAAACTACCCCTATATGAGGACGAGTGGTGTTAGGTATGATAGCTGTTCGATCGGGTCCTCAGAGCATTGGAACTTCTATTGGGCCACCTAATTTTTCGAGGAGGTAGGCGGTGGTTCAGTTCGAACTACCTTTAATACAAATGCCGCTATGTGTAGCTGTCGCAGTGAGACATATTCAGTACGGAGGCTGTGGTCAGGAAAGGGGATACGTAGTGTCGTGGTGGGATGGAGAAGCATAATCTTATACATGCGTTCTGTAACCGCTGGATTTGGTTGCCGTCCACTTTTCATATGCATAGACCATAGATACAGTCACCGTAGTCGAGGATGGGCAACACCAGTGAGTTTGTAACGGGACTAAAGAGAAACAGGAAAAACAAGTGCCAACTAAAAAAATTAAACAAATAGTAACGCTAAGTGCTACTGCGTAATACTAGCATTACTAGTAGAAAAATTGCAATTTAAACCTACTTCCACCCCATCTCGTTTAAACATAAAGCATTCCCAAATCCGATCATGGGACTCCTTCATCACTATGTATTTTTTTTATTTTTTTTATTGTGTGGGGCTTTTTCAAGGTTCATCGAGCCTTGTATCACTGCCCATTTCTGGTCTATTGCCATCGCCACCTACTATAGTTCCATGCTGTGTTGCATCATTTAAGAACCGCAGTAAGCTTTTGGCGCTGGATTGTTTTACCTCTTCATCTCCACACAGGTGAGTGTTTCTTTTACGGATCAGCGGGCCACATTAACACACAAAGTGCATGGGAGTTTCCTCTGCATCTTGACAGAACCTGCACACTCTAGTGTCCCGGAGCTTAAGGTTGAACATGTGTCTGTTCAGGCTACAATGCCCCGTGAGCGCCCATACCAGCATGCGTAGATTGTTCCTATTTAGTGCGAAAGCCTCATGGACCGGGTTACGGTAGTCAGCTTTGATTAGTGCTTCAGAATGATATAGTTCAGCCTTGCGTGTTGTTCCAGTGGTTGAAGGATTATTCTAAACATAGTTTCTTGAGCATTAGATTTGCCATGCTTTTTCGTCACTATGTAAATGGCTTTTATTATTATTTTTCTTCATAATCATCCATATAATGAATTCTTTCAAGAATGAATTATACAAAAAACTATCAAATATTATTTTAAAAAAAATCATATTTTAATATAATTTAATTGCAAGATATTCGGTATTCCATTTAGATTAAGATAAAACTACATAATTCATAGCGAAGGGCTGAGCGCTTCCTGTCATTATAATAATATACCAAGCGATTGATTTTAATTTCTTGGGTGACTAATATTGATCGCAGCTTCCTTATATCACCTTTTAAAAATGAAAAAAACAAAGAATACAAAAATTTTCAATTTTTCAACTTGCGATCTAGTTTTCAAGAGACGACATAAGCCGAATTTTAAGATTTTTCATTGTTACTTCGCTTGAATTAAGATCTATTCGAATAATTTTGCCTACTCCTTACTAAAGAAGTAACAGGAGCAATGGGTTCATAATAATAATAATACACTTACCTCAAATTCGTGCACATAGGGCAAAATGCCACACTTGTTCCTACGTATGGTGACTCGGCCAGCATCGGCCATCGCCTTCAGCTTATCGCCGATAGCCTTATCTGCACTTCGTTTGGCGCGGACGAGACACGCACCAAAAACCCACGAAGGGAACGAAGGCTGCGAGCTTAGAGTCTCATCCGACAGGACGTGTGATCCCAGCCGAGCTACAGCCCTCATGCTGCCGCTACGGAAAAATAATAAAAGATGCTCGATATACATGCTAGACATTACAGCGTCCAAGATCAAAAGATGTCTCTGCGAAAAGTGTAGTATCCAGCGCTCCAAGTTGAGAAAAAGCTATCTGTCTCTGTTCCTATCACATTATTCTCAATATAATCAAAGTTTACCTAGTTCTCTCTTAACCTCTTAAGCAATGGTCCTTGTGAATTTTAATGTGCTCTAAACGCAGCGGGTAGTTTTATCACAGGCATGCCATGGTAGGTGGCTTTTATTTGTTTATAAATTAGTAATAAAACATTGATAAAGCTGGAATGTTTATTATTATTTGAAGAGCCATACCTAATCTTCATTTTAATAAAAATTGTGAAGACCTACGACTTTTATTTTTATAATATGCCTGTGTTTTAAAATTTTATTGAAATTTTTTAATAAAAACTCAACAAAATATATGTATATTT
>JAOPUG010000376.1:16453644-16465675 GCA_027564375.1 Micropterix facetella | reverse complement strand
CTTACATATAATATGATAATATATACTTTCATGTACAGAAGTTCCTAGATAAAAAAATATCTTAGAAACATGATCAAGTTTGCAGGTATGGCATGCTTGATGCACTCGATGCATAAAGAGAAGTTTAAATACTTATGTATTTCATCTCCCTATATATCTATCCACCGGAGTCTTTTTATTCTAAAATGTTACCTACCTATCTATTCTATTCCTAGCTCCATCTATACCTAGTTATCTACCTATCTATTCTAAAATGCTAGTTCAATTTGATTTTCTCCGGGAAAACACAATCATATTCCCCTATCACCTATCGCCTATCACAATAACATGCTTATATGGAGAAATTGATCAAAGCAGTTTTTTCGTAATTTCATTTCTTCTGCATATATTTCATAATAATATTATGGAGGTATACAATATTAGATTATTTCTGCTGACAGTACCTGCTATGAAATTGCGATATTCAAGGTAGGGAACCGGAAATGGTAATTTTGATCGTATGTTGACAGACTGTATATTACTGCGTTTTAGGTGGCTGATCGAGGTCAATCGATAAATAGAGCGAGACATTCTTCCGTTTCTGTATCAAAATTAGTTCAGAAGATTTTTGAAGTTTACTTACTGCATAATCGTTTTCTGACAAATAGTATAGTGTAAAAATAATGTGATAAAATCTGCTTACAACGTCACCTTGCTCCTACGATAGTATAAAAAGGTTTGTACATCGCTTGAGTTTAGCCGATTTGATAGAGGGTTGGACGACGTTATCGGAGCGCTTTTAAATCGATTGTAAACTGAAATTGCCCACATTGGTAATTCCATAAATATTCGAATATTGCTTAGCCCCAGTAAACCGACCCTGATAAAACCTAGTCTAAAACCTGCATAGAAATATTTTTTATAATGTGTTTTGGTGACCGCATTTGAGGACATAGACACCTATAACCTAAAGGGATTACGGGTAGGTAACATGATTTTTACATGTGAATAATACAATGAAGCTTTTTTACAAAAATAAGCTAATATAAATTCATTCATTAATGAAATTTGGTTTTATCGAGTGTAATCATGCATTTTTATGACTAAGTAGTTTTGAGGAACCACCTCAGATATCTCATATTTTTTCACAACGAATAATAATTAATTTTATCAGTAGTTAGCGTCTATCTCAATAATAATACGAGTATACAAAGGAATTTGATTTTTTGCATTTAAGGGGGACATCTCGATCCCGCACTGACAGAGGCACGCACACTTTGATTTGTTTGGAATTCTCCGACTTCCGCAGTAAAGGCTGATTCTTCCGGAATACCTCGTGGGTATGGACAGGAAAACCAATTTCCTGATTCTGAAGCCTACTGCACCATAGTAAAACATCTTAGTGAACCATCGCATGCTCGTGCCTATATATCACAACGGATGCGTTCCTACCCCTCGAACAACAGACCCTCAACTTTGAGTAAGACTCAGTGAATACTTTTTGAAAATACTTTTTACATTTTCAACCATTTAAAACATTGGTCGCCAAACGTCTCCCATTTAATCTCAAAGTCAATATGTCTAAGAACACTTTCAAGGAATTGAAACATTTTTCAGAGCGTATAAGGTTTTTCCTTAAAATTCTGAAATACTCAAATTTATTTGAAATTTTTGCTGAAATTTTTGTCTGGATTTTACCGAAAAACTAATGAAATCTAAAAGATTTTAAATTATTTTAAAGGGTTCATTAACTTTTTGACTTAGAAATTGACACATAGATAGGTTATTTTAAAAACCATAAAGCCATTGTGGCATTACGTCGTACTCCACATATTATTAATAATACAAAATTATTTAATAAAACTTTATCTACATGAAACTCTAGAATTTTATCTAACTACTTGTATAATATTTATAATTGAAATATTTATAATTATACCTTTTACTTCTGTTTGTTTCTATTCTTTATTGTGAAATTTCACAATGGGCGGGTTTATTATCATACGACAATCTCTTACAACCAATTCAAATATGAAGTATTTGTAACCACCCAATGAGGTAACATAATTGTATAACTACTCAACATCAAATCATGACTCAAACAGATCAATTGAGTTAAAGCACGTACCTCGAGAAATTATCATGGAAATTTGCACAACCTGGAAATGAATTATCACTCGCCAAACAGAGAACAATGCAGCAGCATTGTGCAATCGACTGACCGAAAGGAAGCCCGTTCATCAACCCTCAACAAAACAATAGAGCGGACATCAGAAGACGACTATAAAAGCCAGTACTGCAGTCCAGGCACAAGTCACATCCCCATGAGTATTCAAAGAGTCAGATTCACACTAAATAGCCAAATTGTGACTTAATTGTAACCGTTCAGCATGGCCATGCATTGGCACTACCCGTCAACATCATGTAATTGATTACCTACAAATAAATAAACTCCAATAATAATGCAGTATTACCAACTATTCCATCTGTGTTAAATATTTATACATAGGTGTGTATGCGTGTAATATGGTTGTAAGTGTGTGTCTTGTTATTGCATTCGATCAACAGAATTGAAATCCAATTCTGTAAATTTTATCCCAATGGAAAATGATGACCCAGCTGGGGTTACGCAATGTGTTATTTTGGCGCTTCCGCATGTAATCCCCGCCCTCCCTCCCATGCTTTTGACCATATATTTTAATGCTTCTCTTTTATTCTGTCCATCTCTCCATCATACAAAAGTATCTGATATACACAAACTCACCGTTCGAGTCTCGCTTCAAGTACTTCGGCATGCGATATAGCTTCATCAAGTTTGGACATAAGAGCCTCCACTTGCACTTCCGACGCTAGCATACTCTCAATATTTTCCTGAAATTATAAAATAAATTACACAATAACAGGGTGGCCACAGAAATTGAATTTCCAAATTCCCTGATAATTCCAGGTTTTCCTTCTTTTTCATTTTAATTTTTTCCCTAATCTTGCCGCAACCAATTTACACTTTCAAAATGAAATCACATTAAAGTATTCGTCACAACAGGTACTTCTAATTAGGGCCAAAATATTACTTTTAAAAAAGTTCAGGTATTTCATTTTATCGATTGACATAGTTAAAAATAAAGAAAAAGGCATTCTTTGTATGCAGAAATTTAAGCCAGAGAAATGTCCTACCCCGGAGCTTAGTTTGTCATCACCTTACAAAGATTAGTATGCCTACATAATAAATGTGGCCTTATGATGTAAGAATTATGTATGCAGTTTCGTTAATTTGGAATTGTTAGGTCAGGTTTTGTATATTTAAACCTTAGTACAAATCTGTGTAATAGGGTGCAATCCAGTACGACAAAAGATACAACATAAGGGTTCTTTTCACTTTTAATTGCAAATTAAGCAATAAGTAAATATTAAGTGCAGGTAAGTGGCTCCATAAGAGTTAACCATGAGTATCATTTAAAAAAATATTTACAAAGTTTGCAAATATCAAACATATAATTTTATGAAATCGAATGACTATCGTGGTTGTTTGACATTATAAATATGATAATACAAATTTACCATGCGAATTTTGTAACACCCGACATCGCCACATGGACAACTGCGGTTGCAATATCGCCGAAATGTCGGGTGCTACAAAATTAATTGTAGTAATTTCGTTTTATTTTCTTTATAATATAATTTTATACTTTATTTTATTACTAACAATAAATAATAAATTAATTCAGGCAAATCCCAAATATTATATTTTTTATACTTCGTACGGTAACGGCCCACCTTAATGTCTATCGACATTATCTTACAGGCAGCCGGCTTTTACAACATCACGAGGAAGTACTCAGGCGGTCACTCATCCAAGAACTGACCACGCCCAACGCTGCTTAACTTTGGTGATCTCACGGGAACCAGTTTCAACGCGGCTACGGACGTTACAGGATTTAATTCTGCAGGTGCTGCGGCAGCACAGAAGTCAATTCAATTCAATTTTATTTCGAAAATATCTTAACAGATTGTTGAACCTTAGCCTATACTATATGTATATAAATATTCTAAAGTTATCAGTAAATACAGTGAATAAAGCCTAATAACAGACCAGGAAAAATAAACAAATTAATAAAAGAAGAAAAAAAAGAAGTTTTACAATTATAGTTTCCTATTTCACGCCAGGATGCATAGAATGATTAAGTAAATTGATAGATTTGACAATTTGATAACTTGATAATAATAATTTGATAAATTGATAATGATAATTTGATAATACTAGGAATTTATGGATTCTATATATTTTAACTATGTTTGAAAACAAGATAAATATTTTATTACAACAAAAGCAATATGTTTCTGGGAGTTTTCTTACCTGCAAGCATAAAACAGATTTAAAATTTGACTCAGTTGAAAATACCCTAATATGCCTCTGACCTGCCCTGACTTTCTCTGATAATTCCCAAAAGAATAAAATTGCCTAATAATTCCCGGTACAATAAAATACTTTGATAATTCTCAGTTTTCCAGGTCCATGGCCACCCTGAATAAAAACATACGGCGGAATCCGCATAAAACGCCGGACCAAAAATGTCACCAATCGACCAGTCACAATTTCTATGCTATTATAATAATATGTTTTGCAAGACTTACACCGTCTAAAGTATAAAGTTTATCGCAAAGCTGTTGCATAAATTGTTCAGCATTGTCGATGGCCATATCGCATCCGCCTATCAGTGTTGCCAACTCCGTCTCCTCAATATCGGTGAGAGGATTGTAATCGATGATGTTTTCACTCTCTACAATCTGAGCTGCAAAAATTACAACTTATTATTTTCAATGAGAGATTGGCAACACCATTTAGGGTTAATTCGAATATACCGAGTACTAGTTAAGTATCGATACTTATTATTCGATATCAATACTTTTGGCATAGATATTTATGTTTCGATACTGAGTACTAGTATCGAATAAAAGCAATAGTATGGAATGGATTGTGCAGGCGGGCACATAACATAAATAAATAAAATATAGTAAATAGGATTACAATAACACATATATCAGTAGCAATCTTGCTTGAGTCTCCTGACTGTCATGCCGGGCACCCTCGGGACGGCTCGGGATGTCCCAAAGAAAATCTGCATTTGCCCCGCTCCGGGCGCCCATTTTTGCCGTACTCGCTGAAATAGAGGCACTTACTAGAGGTGCCTCGTGGTCACGCATTCATTTACATCATTCCTTCTTGTATATACACACTTGCATTTCATTAGTATGCTCCGTATCGTACTCAAGCCATAAGGCTCTATGCGCTGATCAAAAAGCACTACTTATACAGTGACGGGGGTTTGTGTCTTCGCTGCGTGACTCCTGCATCCTTTAAAAATGAAACGGTAGATCGTATAATCATATCTTTTTTAAAAGGCTTTTTCTTTTCAAGTCATTTCCCCGTTCCGATTTAAAAGTTAAACAACAATGTTTTTATTTATTTCAGTCTTTATAAATTCAGTGGGCATTTGCAACGGATGTAAAAATGGAAAAACATGGATAAATTCTGCCGACAGTATTGAAAATGCACCGCTTTCTTTGAGAATATGAAAATATGTTAAACAAAAAGGCCCTCCCAGTACTCATGATGTGACTGCATGATGTCATTCTGTGGATATGTCTATTTTTATATATGTATTTAACACAAAATCTTCATCAATACAAAAAAAATAATAAAAAGCCAATAAGTCATATTCAACAACTCTAATCTTTAAAAAAACTACCTATAGCTCTTAAAGGGGCTCTTACTCCAAACTCTATGTTCTTCATTAACGTGATGGATGTATGTAAAAAATCTCATACAAATCTCATAAGAACATCCCCATACGAATGCACCGAACGAAGATGGCTCGGCGCATTTGTATGAGAAAATTAATAGAAATGTGATATAGAAAATATAATGTTTAAAATATACTAATATTTTATTTCAGGAAAAAAATCGACGGTACTGCAAGTATACCGTTCACGTAAGAAATATCAAAATTAAAAAACATGCAATAATAAGTAATATTTAATAGTGAGTATAGATGAAACTTGCACTTTTTTTATCAAGAAAAACTTAAGTTTTTGAAATTCTGCAATAGCATGTACTTTATGACTTATCTCAAAATGCTTCACTATTTTTTTTGAGCTTCTTGGTCCTGCTGTTTTGTGTAAAAGTTAGGTTCAAAAAAATACTCTAAAATGAAAATTTCCCGTATAGCTCCCAGATTATTATTTTTATCTTCAAATTTTCAATCTTTTTTGAAAAATCTGAAATAGCTATGAAAGGTACCCTTAGTTGTGATTTTTTTTTTCAGTTGGTTATTAACATCATCAGTTAGTTCACTACGATGGTTAAAAAATACATACATCGTCGCCTTCAGTGTCATTTTACAGGGTATATTACTCTGAAAAAAATACCAAATGAGAGATGCAGACCTTCAAAAAAAAAGAAGCTCCTTTACCTTAACTGTGATTTTCATCAAACCATTATAATTAGCAGTTGGCTAAGATAATCTGAGCAACGGCCATGACGAACGAGCATTATCTTCCAAATAGGTGTTCAAAAGTATATCAATAGTGTTAAAAATCACTTACGAGGCAATATCAGGGGGCTATCCGGACTCTGAATATTCTGCGAAGCGGTCCATGTTTCAGGAAAATGAACAAATTGAATTTTATCTTTATTATGAACCATGACTTGAGACAGGGCAATGACAAACTGCTGTCTGTCGTGTTCGTTTTGCGCCACCCATCGATACAGCTTGTCCGCATTTATGTCCAGTGTCAAGACCTATGGGAAACAAGAAACGGACAAAGGATGAGAAGATATTTTGCACTTTAGTAATGTATCGCACCAATAAAATTTAAGAAACTCTGGAACCGCCAAAGATTGTCTAGCGGAATTTGTACGAACAGACTAAAAAAGTGCACGCTTGGCATTCGCAGGAAAGGGATGGAAGATTGCTTCTGGATTCAGGAGTGCTCAAGCAAAACACCGAATTCAGGGTGTGATCTCCCAAATTTTGCATAAATCCAGACAATCGGGCATGTAACAATTTCTATCGACGGTCAAACCCTATCTGATCTAATCTTTTTGGATTACCTTTTACGTTTTTATTGTTTCAAGCGCAATCTATTGGATAGAACGCCTCACCCATGCCATTTATGGAATAGGATATCAACGAAAACTGAGAATTTCACGAGCTTTCATAACTAAATATGAGATGGTACTATGCGACTCAATTTATAGTAATACAAGTTTATTTTAGGACTAAAGATAATAGTGATTATGTCCTTCTTGAACTTTTAATTACAAATTGAACCTAATGTAATGATTTTGTTTTATTATTGTACTATTACCTAATTACTGCAAAAGGAAGAGATCAGTAACAACACAAAACAGTGAAGCCATAGTGTAACTAGAACTACCAGTGTGCCAATGAAAGTCAATGCTTAGGGCAGGCAATCTTGCAGTGAGGGGCAACGGGCAGGAGGGGGAATCTGCTCCCATAAAGCGCTGAAGGGTCGGTTGTAAGAGATTGACGTATGATAATAAACCCGCCCATTGTGAAATTTCACAATAAACAATAGACAAAACAAACAAAACGATAGCTGGCTACAAGTTTACGCTAGCGAACCTGTTTACAATTAGTAAGTATTCCTATTGCCAGCAGGCAACATTATCAATAAACCTAAGGCTTTGTCGCGCTGGTAGTTCTAGTACATCGACGACGCCAACCATTGTCAATAAGTATTAGCATAGTTATTAAACAAAACAATAGAGGGCGACGTATTTTAATCCAGAATGTTCTATCTAATTGGTCAATTGTTCTTATTATTTTTTTTGTGTACGTTCGATTGAACGTGGCTAACCTACTTGTGATTTTTATTTTAACGGAATCAATTCAGTATAATACATTAGAAGAACGTCTCCCTGATTTTTTTGTTATTTTTTATTTAAATACTTTATTCATATGTTTTGTACACTTGGCCACATTGTTATAAAGTAACTCGGAAAAATTTAACACACAAATGTGGCAAATGCTCAGTGCCAACCGAACTAGGACTGCCCTGTCCCATATCTAGGTAGGTCAGGGTAAATAAAGTATAAAATGTAAATTTTGATATTATAGCTAACTTAAGTAACATAACAAACATTTTCTTCTTAGATGTGTTAAATTTACTTTAGTAAAATTTAATAATGGAGTATAATAGTAATAATATAATACAAATCAATATACAAAATCTATACGAAAAATACAAGATATAATAGCAATATTCATTGTATATAACTAATCGTATTATATAATAATATGGTAAATCCTCAATGCACATATACATAAACACGATTATAATAAATAATAAATATGATTATGGTATAAACATATATGTAATACAATGTATACATATATGAATATGATTATAAAAATAATGGAAAATAATAATAAATATTATTTATAATAAATGCGATACGATATATGATTTCATGCATAATACTTTATATATACAATATTATTTTTTAAATCAACCATTATATGTACTTATTAATCACCAAATATTCAGATTTAGATCACCCTATTTCAAATAACCATTTATGAATACTATTTTTAAATTGTTGATTGTTCTTTAGGTGTTTCCATTTCTCTTCTATGTCGTTATATAACCTGGGCCCAAGGAACAAAGTCTGTTTTAGGCAAATGTTGTTGGCACTCAAGGAATAAGGAAATTTTGTTTCCGTGAACTCCGAGTATTACAGTTTTGCTCAATTCGTTCTTGCCTATCTTTAAGCTTATGAAGAAAAAAAGTACATATTTTAGAAACAATTGCCTGACGTCCAGGGCTTCGGAATCTTTGAAAAAATGGTCTGACTGGTAGTCATTAGGTTTCCTATAAATTATCCTTAACAGTAGTTTTTGCGTCTTTGTTAATGGGTCCAAGGCCTGTTTCGTGCAAGCACCCCACCCTACAATTGTATAAATCATTAAGTTTTGGTATAGAGCCATGTAGGTAATTGTTATTGTTTTCCGAGATAAAACGTTGCACAGTTTACGAAAAGCATATATTAGTTTGCGTAATCTATCAGAAAGTTGAATTATATGCTTAGACCAATTTAGTTTAGAATCTACATTTATCCCAAGATATTTTATGTTTTCCACAACACGTAGTTGTTCACACGAGCAGGTGAAGTCTCTAAGACATTTGTGAGAGTGGATTTTAAAGGAGTTGGAGATATCAACTCATCGTAAGCTGAACTTCATTACTTTGGTTTACGACGAGTTTAGTGTCAAAATATGTCTATATAGCCACCCACTGACCGTCGTATCCAGACTATTTTGTAATTTAACTGTGACTTCTGCTGAATTAGTAGTCCCTTCCGTTAACATGACCGTGTCATCTGCGAATGAGATGACTTTTGCATTAATTTCAATTTCACATCATTCATTAATATATATTAAAAAGACGAGTGGCCCAATCACATTCCCTTGTGGGACGCTGTAACTTATATTGAGTTTATCGCTTTGTCTATTTATTACTGTCACCAGAGATCTGTCATCCGAATAACTTCTGAATCATTCCTAGGATACCCCTTAAATGACAAAGCTCTCCAGTTTTTTACAAAGGATCGGATGTAATACCGTGTTAAATGCTTTCGATGGGTCGAGGGACACTGCCATATTTTTTTTTTCCCTATCAATATTTACTGATATATATTGGGTGATGGCGTTTATTGCATCTTGCGTTTCTCGACCTGCTCTGAAGCCAAATTGACTAGGTGAAAGGAGCCCCTCTGCCTCCGTGTGTTTCATAAGCCTTTTTTTTACAATGTTTTCAATTACTTTGGAAACAATATTTTGTGGAGATGTGGGTCGATAGTTCCCAATATCTTCTCTGTTGCCATTATTAAATATTGGAATAACTTTCGACGTCTTTAGTAAATGAGGAAAGGTGCCTGATTTGAAACTTATATTTACTATGTATGAGAGAGGTTCAGAAATACTCGGCTACAAGTTTAAAGTGACTTGTCCGAATACCATCTAACCCGGGTGAAGAATTAGTTGTCAGAGTTTTGGTGGTGTTTGCAAATTCCGATGTGTCTACAGAATCCAACTTAAACTGTTTTTTAGTTTTAGGTGAGATAGTTATCAGGTTTGTCAAAGCAGATTCTGTATAGTTCATATCCATTAAAATAGAGTTTACACGCTTCTGTCCAACAGACATAACATATTTGTTGGCACAGTTGGTAAGTTCTTTTAGATTTTTATTTACGCATTTTACCTTATTACCAATTGAGGGTTTATTCTTCTTGGTTTGCCCTATATTATTAATGACCTCCCGTGTTTTCTTCATATCCCTATTTGCTTGTTTTATTTTTCCACTATAATAAGATTCTTTGGCTTTCTTATTGAGCTTTTTGCAGGTATTTCTATATTTTTTATAAAAACTTGTACATTGTTAGGATTTTTTCTAACTTCTTTATGGAGATTATCCCATTTTCTTATGCAGAATAATAGACCGTCCATTATCCATGGATTGATTTTAGCTTTCGATTGTGAAAGATTTTTCAGTTGAAGCTTTGTTTAGGCAATTCATAAATATTTTTAGAAAGTGGTCGGATGCTTCATTCACATCCTTGGTTTCATACACTTTATCCCATGTGGCCTGACTAAGCAAATTTAAAAGTTTCTCATTGTCGGTTAAGGTTTTATTCTGGATACGATGAGTCAATTTTTTCGGGATACAGAGTCCAACTGCATAGTGATCAGTGATAGTGGCCTTATCGATAAATGACTCTATTGGCATTATTGATTTGACCATTATGTAATCTACACAGCTTGACTGGTCGCGATCTGTTCTAGTCGCTTTGTCAATAGCGATTTTTAGGCTATTTTGTGTTAACATATCGATGTAGTCTTCTGCCTGTGGGTGTTGATTATTTATTATGTTAATATTAATATCACCAGTTACTACTATATTGGGTTCGTTCGAGTATTGCGAAAGCAAACCGTTTACCGATTCATTGGCACTTCTCCCGAATTTGAAATTTCTAGTTTTGCAACAATTAAGTAAGTACAAACGTAGCTGCCATGGAATTCACCGACCAGAGTCGTGCCCATCATAATACTATTGTTACACTTTTGGGAGGTGAGCGGTGGACTCCGGACTAACGACCGGCTGTGGTAGGTTTAGGACAGCTGTCTTGCCACATATTATGAGCATACACCTTACCACCCATTTACTCCCCCTTCGAAGCCATAGTATTTGATATGCGGAAATCGCGGTTTTTAATATTTTTTCCTAGGAATGAGGTAATTATTTTCCTGGAGAGACCAAGATCCTTAATTAGGTGAAATGACGATTTGGCTGGGAGACCACGAGCGCATAATTCCACCGTGTGAAGGTGAACAGACATAAATAAATGACACAGACAACCGAAAGTAATAACTCTTAAAAAATTATAAGCTATTGCAACGTGTCAATTTGTAATGAAATGTATGGTGGTATAATAACATGGCAAGGGATTGTATGTATCGTTTGGACTAATCGTTGCATCTCGACGTAATTACATTATTTGTCTCCGTGTACGGTGATTCAGACGCGTTTCGCGCCCGAACCGAGGCGTCGCGACGCCGTCGCAGTGAGTGCCGCGATGCCGACGCCGGGTTCAACGTGCTGATAAATATAAATTCGTAGCGATTCTTCGTTTGCTTGACCGCCATTGGCAGCCAGCGCTTTTACTTTTCGCAAACAATAACACTGCACGTGCCGACTTTGTTGAATGCGGTGCTCCCAGCAACCATTTTACGAATACTCTCGCGGTTGGATCGCTTTTAGTGGTTGACAAGCGATAATCCTTTTATATGGCATTACGACCACTCTCCCTGTCGCTATCGTATTGTAATGACCGTGATCTCTCTTTCCTATCGCTACTCAAATCAGACTGCAGAACTCCGAATGTATCAAAAGAGATGCGTTCGGTTGGCTTCGGCTTTTCATTCCGTCAAAAAATGACTAACATGGGAGCTACGTTCCGGAACAATAATGT
>JAOPUG010000376.1:16363283-16375946 GCA_027564375.1 Micropterix facetella | reverse complement strand
AGCTGTCAACTGTCAAATTGGCTGTCGCTGAAAAAAATGTTGTCAATATAAAAACCAAACCTCTAAAAAAAACAACCAATAGATAAACAATATATAATTAGAACCAAAAATACGAAATCCCTAAGAGGCCTATACTCTTGTTTTTTTTTTAATATTTGGTTTCTATAAGTCGCTAGAATAACTAAAACCTTAGGTATGGGATTTTGGCCCCAATATCCTAACAAAATTATAATAAAGAAAAGATTATGCAACTCTCAATGTTTTAATATTTTTGGTCCCAATGAATTATATTTCCAAAAACTCCTTTACTCTTGCCAAATCGTAAATTTCCCTTTTACTCTCACAAAATTCATTTGTCATTTGAGACATTTGCCAATTTAACCGAAGCTTACGGAGATGCTACACTATCTAGCTAGAACAATGGTTTTTAGATGGCACAAAGCTTTCAATGAGGGCCGAGAAAATGTTGAAGATGAACCTCGTTCTGAAATTCCAACATCTTCGACAAACGATGAAAGTGTGGAATTTGTGCGAGCCGAGATGGCGAAAGACAGCCGAAATTTGTTGTACATGCGAAAAGTGTGTGCGAATATGGTGCCCAAAAACATGTCTGTGGAGCAAAAAACGCTCTTTCAATTCGAGAATTTTCGACAAAGAAAATATCACAATAATACCACGACCTTCCTTTGGCCCAGGCCTAGCTCTTTGCGATTTTTACCGCTTTCCCAAGCTGAAATTCAACCTGAAGGGCCATTATCACGGGACTGTGAAAAATATCTAACAAAGTGCAACCGATGAATTTCGCCCACTGTCGGAATATAACTTCCAGTAATACTTTGATCAGTGGAAGAAACGTTGGAATCACTGTGTGAGCTCTCAAGGGTCATATTTCGAAGGCGATAAGGTTTAATTTCACTTTATTTTATTTTTATTTCTTAGGAAAACTTACAGCTAGTTAAACATATATACAAAAATGAGGAAATAAAATATTGAAGGCCAATTAAAAGTTTCCATAAATATTAAACAGAAGATATAAAAAAGAAAAGACATGGAAAGTAGACAAACAAACGATTATGTAGATATATGTTAAGAAGAAAAGAACATGTTTAGTATAGATTCAATTTGAGAGAAACGGTGTTGAACAAGTCAATATTTACTTCTTGTGCTAATGCATTGAAACATCTACTCGCTCGTATGACGTAAGAATTATTCTTATAATTCGTTTTTACAGTAGGAATGTGAAGCAGGTTGGGATGCCTGAGACGTACAGCGGGGGTATAGGTACGTAACCCCAAATACCCAAGCAACTCGGGACAATCAACCCTTCCATTTGCAATGTTTAGAACAGCGTTTCCTAACCTGTGTTCCGCGGACCCCTGGGGGTCCGGGATATATCCGTGTGGTCCGCAGGCCCATCTCTGGACTATGTAAAAGTAATAAATAAATCCTATCAAAAAGTGAAGCTAAAATTGAAACGATGTTGAAAAAGCTTGATCTATGGACAAATCGTGCACTTCAAAAAAAAAATCAATCACTTTCCTAAACCGTCAGCGTTTTTGGAATCCTCTGGTGAAGTGATGTTACCAGCAGATGTACCATACGAAATTAATAAACACCTCCGCGCTTTGAGGTCTTCATTTCCAGATTATTTCCCAGAACCCGACAAAAATAAAAATTGGACATGAGACCCTTTTTAACACAGAGATTACTTACTGATATTACTGGTCTGACAACGGCACAGGAAAACCAAATAGTAGAAATATCCTGTGATTCAGCTTTCAAACGGAATTTCAAAGAATCCTCTTTGTCGAGTTTTTGGATGATTTTAAAGAAATATCGGAAGAAGCACTGAAAATTTACTGCTCTTTTCAACCACATACCTCTGGGAAAAGGCATTCTCAACTCTTGTATATACTAAAAACAAATACAGAAACAAACTATAAGTGGAATAAGATTTGAAACTGCAACTTAGTAGTAACATCAACCCGAATATCATTGATTTAGTTGCAAAAATGTAACACCAACCATCAATATTAATAATTATATGATAACGCATTTATAATTATGAAACAAAATGACATTTAGTGTATTAAGAAGCAAATTTAATACTGTTTTTTTTAATAAGGGGTCCCTGGTAATTATACTTGTTTTACTAGGGGTCCGTAGCTGGAAAAGGTTGAGAAACGCTTTTTTAGAAGATAAGACAGGTGCTCCTTCTTTTGGATAGTGGGAGAATATTTAATTTCTTACAACGTGTGAAGTGGTTAGAAATGTATGTTCTAATTCTGAACTGCATGTACATGAGAAACCGTTTTTGAATGCCCTCTATGCGAGTTATATAGAAATTGTAAGATGGATTCGAGATGACTTCGTGTGATTCTTATCGTTGTTTTAATAAAAAATACTTACTTACATATAAATACCTACCTATAAATAAATAGGTACTTACTTTTGGGACAAATCTGGTATAAGAGGGGGAAGCAGCAGAGGCGGATTTAAAGGCCCTGCGGCAACAAAAAAGCGGGGCCCAATAATATTTTTTTAATTAGGTTAAATATTTTTTTCCTTCGAGCGTTTCAATAATTTATTGCAAAAAAAATTACAAAATGACAAAATAAAATAAAATACGAGAAATAAACCAAATTAATATAGTACATGACGTTAACAAATGTAACCTTGCGAGCTTTTTTCAACGAAAAATCATAGATTGGGATTTCAACGAAAAATCATGGATACCATTGGGTAACTAAGTCAAAAATGATTCGTTCGTTCGTCCGAGCTATCGGATCGTCCGCGAATAGCCCGATAGCCGAGCGAGCTTTAAAATATAGGTTATAGTTATCGGTGAACTGCGACGGTTTGATTGCTTTCATTTAAATCTAGAATTTTGAATCAAAACTTTAAAACAAATATCAACAACTCATTTTTGGAGCGAAGCTCTTTTACCAAGGTTACGCGCGGCGAAAGTCAGCCGCAACTTTTTGGTGAGACGCTTTTGCTCGTAGAAGTGCCTGTACTCTCCCCCCCCCCCCCCGGTCGCTTCCAACGTAAAAATTATTATTGACGCTCTCTAGCGGACTGTAGCGAAACTAGTTTAGATACCGCCATAATCAGTACTTGGCACGCCCGATAGATGGACAGTATCGATAAATAGTAGTGACAAGGAATTTTCCAGAAGGACCGAGAATGTTCTAAAATGTTGCAATTGCTCTTTTAAAACTAGATACACATATATATGCATCTTACTTCAGTTACCACAGATCAATAATATCAATGATTGCATATGATGGATGAATCAATTTTCAGTGTTATAGTTTTGAAATTCATTTATATATAATTTTAATATATTTTTAAATATAATAATTATATTTTTAAGATAAAAATGTGTTATTTTATTTATTATAAGATACCAATATAACAATAAAATAAAGAAATGATTAGTTAAGAGTTTCGCTCCTATCGGGTGTCCCAAGACACCTCTGCTTTTTTTAGTTAATGCCCGGTGACCTCGACTTTAAGAACCTGTAGTATTAATGCAGTGGTGTAGTTACATTAACTAAGTTGATTTTTTCCAAATATAATTTTGTATGTTATTTGGTATCGTTACAAAATTCTATTGTGGGTTGTGGGGGCCCCTCTTTTGTGGAGACCCCGGGGTTGTAGCCCCAGTTGCCATCCCCTAAATCCGGCCCTGGGAAGGGGGCTCATTTTTTAAATTCGTCCAGGGCGCCGAAACGTCACATAACGAGCCTGCGTAACCAAGATATCGTAGCACGCCCTAGAACTTCCAAAATCTTCCGAAAGCACGGCCGCCAAAACCGGTAAAGCCAATATAGACGTGGTGCGGTACGCACCGCATATCGCAATCAGGGGTGGACGTTGGAAATATGATAAACAAAACAATGTTATCGATATAACGCCGAATACACATCCCTCCTCCGATTCCAATCCGGTGAAGCTGAGGTACTCCTGTGCGAGCATAATTAACGTCTCGTAATTTAATACGGGACCATTAAAGCCAATACGAAGCCAACACATCTCTACGTACTTATTTTTCAGTGCGCCACTCGTCGGATTCTTAGAAGGCTTTCGAGCTAGCTGAGCAGCCGCTCGCTCCCCTAATTATCTACGACACTTCAAATTCGGAAGGCTCTCGCTTTTCAAATGAACGAAGAGCGCACTCCCGACAATGAATATTTAATTGCACACATGGGTGCTTTGAAATATCTTCCAAGTAGTTGTTACAAGAGCTGTGGTGGCTTCGGATACGAGATCGCAGAAATAGCACAATGAGCGCAACTTGACAAAGAATCACATAACTATAGATAGATATCCAATAAATACGACCTATTTATACATTTAGATAGAACAGCAATCGATGTAGGTTTTTACCAAAAAGAAGGAATAAATACTTTTTCCAAACATTTTAGGATTTATATTAGATACTTAATAGTAAAGAGTACTAGACAAGTTTTGCAATACAACTTTGTTTATTTAATTTTTTTATTACCTAATTATTTTTTTTAATACACCTTTGCATCCTCCGAAACCAATCTTCAAACCAGTTCTGCCAAGTTTCACTAGGGAGTAAAGCACACTCGTTGTCCCAAGCCCGCAGAAGGCCCTCATCACCGGAAAACCACATACCTTTTAACTTCATTTTCACACGCGGGAATAGTGCAAAGTCGCAGGGAACAAGATCTTGACTGTAGGGAGGGTGCTCATGAAGTTTCAGTCCTGTCATATACAAATATTTCGTGCAGGCTTTAGCGCGGTGAGCTGGAGCATTATCGTGATGGAGGAACCAAGTGCCCATGCACTTGACTTTGGCCGCAGGTTCTACATATATCCAATGACTTTAGGCAGGCACTATTCAGTATACCACTTAGCTGTGACTCTTCTGAGTGTCCAAAATGACACATTCCACAATTCCACTCGATTTGAAAAATACAGCTATCATTTTCTTCTTTACATATCGGGATTTTCTGACAACTACAGGTGTGTTGTCATCAAAGACCCAAACTTTGTTTTGAGCCACGGTCGGTACATCGTAAGAGTACAGCCAAGATTCGCCACCTGTCACGATGTTGTTCACATATTGAAATTGTCCCTAATCAAACTTTTTTAGCATCTTCCGGCACCAAGTCATCTGCTCCTCAGTCAGTCGATGCGTCAACTAGAGAGTACAAAGTTTCTTCATGTGCAAATAAATAATCATACAGAATCGAACGAATTGCTGATGCATTTAGGCCTAAAGTACACTCTATCTGTTAGTAGGTCACTCGCCTGTCCTCGTCAAGCATTTTCCTCACAGCAGTAACGTTTTCCTCCGTAACTCACGTTCGTGGCCTTCCCGGCCTCTCAGCATCCTCCAGAGTGAAATTTCCCCTTTGGAATTCTCTATACCACCTGAATATCGTTATACGATGTGGAAAAACATCACCTAGTGCAAGAGTCATTTCTTCTAAGCACTGGTCTATGTTTAAACCATGCACGAAATTATAAACGCAAAACTGCCCTTATCTCATTTCGTGACCACAATGTCATCACAAGCACTTTACACTCTCGCTGCTAATGAATAACTGAGCCCATCGAATTGGCGCAGCGGCTACTAAGCACGTATGAACATGTCACAACATGCAGCAACAAGCAGCTTCCTGCGACTCATTGTTGTGTCATATTGCAAAACTTTCCTAGTACCCTTTGTACATATGCACAGACAGACAAGCTGCTCTGAAAGCACTAAATGCGAGGAAACTCATCCTATTTATTTTGGGATACCCTCAGAATCTTCGCTGAACTGTCTTTCATGAACATCATAACTCTCATGTGGGGTCTCATGTAACACACAGTAATAATATACAAGGAAATGAAGCAGATGCCCTGGCCAGAGAAGGGGCGTAACAACGCAAGTTATGTGCTTATGACCGACCATAGGCATAAGTGGGCCATACTGGAACTATTCTGGAACTGGCCACGTTAAAAATATTTAAAAAGTAATTCCTGTTGTGAAAATTGAACACTTTGGCTGTAGCATATATTTTATTTTTTAGGTCTGTCATTTGTTTTTTGATTGTGGCGCCATCTTGAAAACTGCGTGTTTACTAAACGATGGATTTAAGTCGAGAAAATTTTTGATGCATGATTTTTTTATGATTTTCTCTATGGTTGAAGTCAACAAGAAAGGCCCATCTTGTAGCTCTGTGTACTTCTGGTATAATAAATTCAAGCGTGGCTATATTCATCTCCAAGACGATTCACGCGAAGGCCAGCCGGTTACAGCGGTAACAGAAACTAACATTGATGCTGTATACTAACACATATGCACGAGAAAATAAATTTCTGGTACCCCTGCCTTAGTACAGGTCTAAACCTAGTTAGGTGGCGTTGATATAGTGACCAAGATGCTGCAGTGTGCTTTTTTATTGCTACTGGTTTTAAAAAAGAATATGTTGTAATTCCGCAGTAACATGTATTTCGTGCTTTAGTTCAAATAAATAAAATAAAATACAATCATTGTCTATACCTAATTTTAAAATAAGTTTTTTATTGATTTCGTTTTGGATAAATGTAATAAATATGAAGTTGTATTCCCAACCTGTTATGTTTGCAGATTTCTGTTCTCGGAAGACAATGTGAAGGCAGCCTTCGACCTCGTGGACCTCCGAAAGGAATGCCTCCAAAGACTCAGCGACAAGAACACCAAAACTAAGCCAAAGAATGAATAGGAATCTCATATTTCCATGAATCTACCCTTCTAAATTTGATTATTTATACAGGATGTTTCAGCGGCAACTGCAGAGTCGAATCATGTAACTTGGTACTACATATTCACCTATGTGTAGGATGTAGATAATGGCTTCACTATATTCAGTGATTTTTGACACGTCGGTACGTTTAATCCCTCAAAGGTCGCTGACGTATTAAGCGACCCCCTCAAGGTCACTGATGCATTAAACAACCCCATCAAGGTTGTAGGGATAGAGTATCAAGGTCGCTGACTCGTTTAACGGCCGACGTATTCGTCTAGTTATTGCTTATCGGTTAATTTCTCGACGGTATAATAGTTTTACATCCGTACTTTTACATATTTTAACATACGTACGGCCATCCCTTGACCACTAGGGACACTTTGGGTATCAACTATATATTATTATATATTTTTTAAACTCAAAACTTGCATACTTTACTGGCGGTCAAATATATGTTATGTCTTAAAAATAAACAAAATAATAACACTATGTGAATTTGCATTTTTTAAATTTGTAGTTGATACTTTTGAAAAAATCAAAGGCTTGTTACTAAAAATAAAGTAAGCAGGTCAATTTAAAGTTCGTTCCTAGGGTATCACTTTTACGAAGATGAGTATTTTGACTATATGTTAAGATTGTTATAGAAATTATGGAGTATCTTATTGGCTTCCATCATATCCACATGCTTGTGTCGACTTCTAGTGTTCTCAACTTCAAGTCTTGAGATATCTTGGTGAACCTTGTCTGAATGCTCTCAAACTAGTCTCTCTCTTTTCTGAAAGTAAACACAGAGTTGCCATAAAATTCACCTACCGGAGTCGGGCCCATCATAATACTATTATTGCACTTCTGGGGAGTGAGCGGTGTACTCCGGACTAACGACTGGCTGTGGTAGGTTTAGGACAGCCATCTTGCCTCAGGTGAGCGTCACCCTTACAACTATTTCACTCCCCCTTCGAAGCCATAGAATTTGAGGTGTGGAAATCCCGGTTTTAAATATTTTTTTCTAGATAGAATTTGATTTTTTTCTTGGAGAGACCATGTCCTTGAATAGGTGAAATAGAGATTTGGCTGGGAGGCCACGAGTGCCAACTTTCACCGCGAGAAGGGGAACAGTGAAGGTGTTACAGGTAACGGCATTTGTGAGATCATGGTATTTGTTTAATTTGTACTTGTGGTTATTTGGGATATTTGATTTCCATGGAACAGTTAATTCTACAATAAGGGCCATTTTCCGAGATAAAGTACAAACGGAGCTGCCATGGAATTCACCGACCAAGGTCGGGCCAGAGTTATAATTCCTTCCTTAAGAATGCATTTTTGATACTTCAGTCAACGCAGAAACATCCTCTCTATCAAATTTAAACTGTATATAGTGATTTTTTAGGTACATAATATAAAGCTACTACTGATTTTTAGGATACTTTACACAATGGGTAAGTTTTCTAAAGGTTAAGAAGAAATGCTTTGACATTCATGTATAAATAAAATATATGGCTGTGTTAGAAATAAACCAAGCATTTCTTCAGAATTTCTAGAAAATAGCCACTTTCAAAAACAATCACATAATACCTTTTCATTTAGGAAAAAACTGCTTTTTTAGAACGTAGGGACTAATTAAAATAATGAATCTGTAGTCATCTTATAAAATAAATGTTTGTTTCGGTCTTTAGCATTTAATATTATAATGATTATATATGTTAAATAACGTTGATTTGTGAAATAAAAATGTGAAAATATAAACTTGTCTTATATGTCTAATATATATTTTGAAAATTTCTGATCATTTTTTCTAGAAATTTGGTAAAATGGATGCATGAAGTACATGATTATAATACAATATGTCCTTATTAATAGGTACACCAAAACTGATGAATCTATATTCCTAGAATCTCATAATGAAATAACATTATTATTACACTTCTATAGGATGACTGGTGGACCCCAGATTAATGACGGATAGGTAGGTTTAGGGCATATGCCTTTCCACATGTTAGCGTAATTTAACACTCATTCACTCCCCCTTAAATCTATAAGATTTGAGCAGTGCAGATTTTTTCTAGGAGTGTTGATCATTTTTCTTGAAAGACCACGATCTTCGTGCTATTGTAATTCGTGGATATATAAAGATAATTCCTATTTGGGTACAGTGGGTAACCACTAACTAATCAAATTCGTAGGTAAACCGGTTAAACTAATGGTAAAGCTTAACTAGGAGGAGACATAGACACAAAGCTGGGCAAAGTGCTTTGACTAAAAGTTACATCAGTAAATGTATTGTCTTGTTTGTTGGTTAATAGATAATTCTTTTGATACCTTGGCCGCAAAGAATAACAAAGCTTCTTAATAAGGTTCGGTTTATTTGCACTAAATAACTATGCGATATGTGGACATTCTTTTTCTTTTGTTTGTGGCAGTTCCACGCAACTTGGTTGCTGGCGATTTTGCCAATATGGTGATCTTATGTGGACATTGTGTCATTTTGGGCGGGAATGAAACGACTGACAGCTAACATACAAATTTTCTTATCTAAATTGTCATTTACAAAATGAACCCTAATATATGTTTTGTGTTTTCATTACCATTAATCATTTTTAATGCCTAATAGCATTGTTCATTCAATATTATTACCGATGATGTCCTCTGCTAGTCCTTTCAAGTACTTCAGTTCAGCAACGTATGCAACCGAAGCGATATACTCGGATTCTGCTGTGCTCAAAGCAATGCACTGCTGCTTATTCAATTACCATGAAATTAATTGTCTATAGCCATTCCACTTACACTTTTGTGGTCGTTCTTATCAGCTGTCCAGTCTGCAACTGAACATGCCACTATTATTGTCCTGTGATGATTTTTTCTTATACATCAGGGTGACATATTTAGTATGTTTCTTATCTGCTTCCATGCCCTACTTGTCAGTTTATCGAGATCTGGTAAGATCGCATTTGATACGTCGGGTGTTTATAAAAAAAAATTTAAAAATAAATAATAATGATCTGTATGTTGTGAGATCGTAAAAGGTATAATAGAATTATATATTGTGACAGTTGAGATTTCGGTTCAGTCCTTCTAATCTTCCTGTGTAATGTCTTTCATATATAAGGTTTATAGGAATAAGTCTGTTTCTTTCTATGTCAGTGGTCATAAGGTGAAAAGGTTAGTCGTAGATAACGATCAATAACAAATGATGATATACTGGAAGAAAGACTGAACCGTCCCTCCTTTACGATTATTTTAGTATTTTCTGTGCAGTATTTTTGGATTGTTTTCTGTAGTGTATGTAACATTTGAAGGTAGTATTTTAAGCCGTGCTTTTGGAATATTTTGTAGTATTTGTAGCGTTTATTATGTGTCGTAGTCGTAAGTTTGTCGTTGGTCCTTAGGACCATGACGTCTGTCAATAGGCTTTTACCTTTTTTACAGAGCTTTTTTTGAGCCGGGCCCGTTGACCCGTCTTTCTAAATGTGGCGTCGCAGGGCTAGGCGCCATGCGGGAAGTTCCTACGCAGCCTCCAATGAGTCAGGCACCTTATGGTTGTAATTTAGGTACATGGCATCTTCTGCGGTGAAGATTGCTGAGCTGCGATACCCGCGCTGACGGCTTGCTATTCTAGCAGACTACGCGGGTACGGCTTCCAGATTTCTGGCGACCTGTATTATTATTCTATGACCGACCTCTATATATCATTTCCCCACCAGGTTAAATTACATTAATTTAAATACACAACCTTCAAAACAATTGATAGACCACTCGGGTCCTTTTTTGTAACCTGTTAAACATATCAGAGCCAGAATCAGAAAATCTTTTATTATATCTCATTTTGTTAACATGGCCAATTTGCTAGCTAAAATTAAGTTTGTTTATGTCTACGGTTAGATCTTACCAAACTTGAAATGTGTATCTTAAATGTAGCAATTAACATTCACAGCATTACAACTAAGAATTACAGTTTTTAGTTATCGTTTTGAGGAGTTCGTCACTTGCTGATGGGGTTTCTCATCTCGATTTTATTTATAAACTGAATGTGACCAAGTCTAGTGTTTGGTAACATAGGGTTGTGTTAGGTGTGACCTGTGTAAATATCCCCTGGGTTCTCTAAATCTTCAACTCCAGGGCACTTTTTTGGAAACTTTAGAGCATGTCGCGATATAGGTGCTGGACCCTTAGTGTCCATGGGTCTTTAACTAGCATCTTCATTAGGATGGATGTTGGGAGGGATCTGGGGAGACGGCTGCGGTTTTTAGCGCCATGCGGTATTGTCGCTCGATATTTTTATAGTTGCTCAGACTTATTCTCGGCGCGAGTTGTACTATTCCGTAGTCAAGGATAGGTAGAAGACACGCCCATATGATGAGTTTTTCTACCATGATGTCTGTCTTAGCATACCATCCATTAATAGGGGATAGCATGCTTCGTACTTTCTTGGCTTTCGCTAGCACTTGTTTTACATGTTCTTTCATGCACAGTGTTTTGTCCATGTATACCCTGAGGTACTTGATTCAGTTTTTGTATGGTAGTGTGTTCCCAACTTTTAACTTAACTGTAGGCTTATAGTGCTTTTTTTTAGTGAACATTATGCATTCAGTTTTTTCAACATTGCACTTTAGACTCCACCATTCGTAATAGTCGATGACGTCTTCGGTAGCCCATTTTGCTGGCAGATGCGAGACATTCTTCGTTTTTACGTGCGATAACGGGCAGTTTCATGGCTTCCCTACTCGCCTGGTAATTGTTTTATTCGTTGCCAGGGCGGGATGATTTTTTGTCCTCGCTCGATCGCGTCTGGTGGTGGGCCTTTTTGGTAGACCGAAGCGGTGGGGCAAAGTCTCGCGGCGCTTCGTTATCGTCCTCGCGCGATGAGCTACCTGCAGTCGGGCTTCCGGCTTGCTTCTTTGTTATTGGTTGCTCGATATGTTTTCTGATGCTTGTCTTTTTCACGAACTGGTTGGTCTTGGAGATTATGCTCATGTCGTCCTCTTCCAGGTTTTCCTCATTTAGAGCAAGGTCCATAGGGTCTTCTTGTATTATGTCGAATTTATTTGATATCGGGCTATTGTTTTCGACTTCGAAAATTCTTTTAAATTTTACCCTGGTAATTTTCCCCCATTCTTTCCTACTTTTTTCTATTTTTCGTTTGGTGACCCATTTTCCTGTGGCTCTTATCTTTTGTCCTTATTTGTGTTCAGGTCTTTTATCGTGGGTCCGGTGACCCAGAGTTTATTCTTGTGACCGCACGGGCAGTTAACTAGTTCGTTATTTACGAATCTAGAATGATCGTACGACTCGTACGAATCTAGAATGATCGTACGACTTGGGTATAAGTGGGACGATTGCAATTTTGGCAGCGTGGTTCCTTACCTTGATTAACCAGAGTATTACTGGTATAATATACGTGAAATCGTACTCTAGCACTAATTTCGCTGTTTTCTGAACTTGGGGCTCATGAGGCCGTCGTGAAGATTTTTGTGGCTGAGTTTCTTACATAGAAATCACATTTATGTGTGGCTATGCGCGTCTGATCGTTACTCCATTCAAGATATATTTTCACTTCGGAGAGCTTACTTACTTAGCGTTGCCAGATCAGAAGTCCAAAGTATCTGGATAAAACATCAAAATATCGGGATTTTGGGGTTGCTGTCGGGATAAATAAAGATTATAAATCAAAATGTTACTTTTTATTTTTTGAATCAACAACCTACAAGATAACATTAATTGACACCTAATTTTCACATTGCCACTTTCATTTGGCATTGGATTTTACTGTCTATTAATTTGGATCCCTTAGTAGTGTTAAGAAAGGATTTAAAATTCATTCAATTTACATCAAAGTTCAATCTAATTATTAACTCTGATTTTATTAAGTTAAAAGCCGTACAATTTCTCTCTTTCGATAAATTATGGAGCATGCTAT
>JAOPUG010000376.1:16306571-16318050 GCA_027564375.1 Micropterix facetella | reverse complement strand
CCTAGTTAGGCAGACACTGTATTCAACATATCTAATAATTTAATGTCTGAAATAAATTTATTCTTATTCTTATTCTAGTGTATTCACTCTTATAATTAAATTAACAAACAATACATGTAAATTTCGACGATTACATTTTTTTGCCAAATTTAAACGGTCGTAGTTAACTAACTGATAATGTTAGCAACTGAAAAAATAAATTATAACTAAGGGTACCTTTGTTAAGTCTATAGCTATTTTAGATTTTTCAAAAAGGATTGAAAATTTAAGAAAAAAAAAATATCTGCGAGCTATACAGGATTTTTTTTTGAAACCATCTTTCCCACTAAACAGCAGGACCAAGAAGCTCAAACAAATAGTAAGGCATTTTGACAATAGTCATAACGTACATGACTGAATGGAGAATTTTTAAAAATTAAGTTATTCTTGATAATTTTGTTTACGTAAAAGTGCTAGTTTCATCCACATTCACTGTTAAATAGAATAGAATAAATTTATTGTGCTAAAAATAATATTACATACACGTTTTTGATAAAAAGTAAAAGAAGCTCAAATGGCGGACTTATCACTGTGGTAATATCTTACATTCAACCATTTGATAATCGATTTTTTATTGTCATCGTACAGCATGCATAGACGTAGTAAAGTTGAATTATAAATAAATGTATACAAATATATGCTAATAAATTATAGTTCACGTTACAATTTACCTAACCTTAAATTATATCATATTATAATATGATAGCCTAATTTTTGATTGTCACCGTACAGCACACATAGACCCAGTAAATTATTTATTATTGCATATCCATTTTTATTTTTTTTACATAAACTATATACATTCAACTGCAGTATCTACTATTGATTTATTTTCTCAAATAAAATAATAACATATTTTAAAAATAATATTTTCTACAGCACGTTTCTATTAATTTTCTCATACAAATGCACCGAACCGTCTTAGTTCAGCGCATATGTATTGGATGTTCCTATAAGATTTGTATGAGATTTTTTTACATACATCGTTGCCGTATTAAAACATGCTGTATCAAAGAGTATATTTTCAAATTAAAGGTGCATGGCGCTTATTAAAATACATATCTTTCTCAACTGTCTCTTCAAGTAGGGACTATAAGTAACCAAATGCTATATTTAACTTTATTGACTAATTCAATTTAGGACGATTTTCCTACGTTGAAATTTTGGATATTTTATTTTATGTTGTACCCTTCAATACAATAAGATTTATTGTTAGCTTACTTGTTTTTCTGCCTGACTTTTTACTTTCTGTCTCACGTTTTCAATTCACGGGAACGCCGGGTATCAGGTATAGAATCAAAATTGCATTTGAAAATAATAGTATGAAAAAAGCGGTCACTGGTTTTCTTTGGCGGTTCTTTCCAGTGGAACTTATTTGTAGAATACATCGAAAAAAATATAGAATATAATGTACTATTGATGTCTTTGACTTTCAGTATGTGTGTAATGTATTTACACTAAATAAAAAGCCAAAAGATTTTTATTAAGAGCAGGCACTAAGAAGTTAAAGAATCTTTACGTTAAAACTGTAACTGTCTTCGGTACTAAGTATTTCTTTAAACGTAGGTACACCCCTTGTGATCACCGCTTGCTTTGGTATATTATGTAGTGATTTGTGACATACTAAAGAGCGTACTTCTAGATTTTTCAATGCGTATTTTACCATCAACATCAAACTATATAATTGGGTAAACGTGTGGAACAGGAAAGCGGTTTTTTTGTTTCGGGAAAAACGATCTGCGCGGTTTCCCGCGCATTTAAAAACTTTGTTTTGTTTTCAATGTCTATAAAAAAATTGGTTGTTTCTCGTGCGTTTTCCGTCGGCGCGGTTGTGTGTCAATATCCAGTGTTCTGGGAGAGCTTAAAAATACGATGGTGTCAAATTTCAGGCGGGCGATGCAGCGAACTCACGCCTGACGGTGTCAGGTATTCTTAGTTCTCCCGCTCTTGTTTACGTCTGTTTATTTATCACCCGCATACTAACATATTTTATAAATACACGATCAAACGGACGTCAGCGCCGGGACTTTTAAAGGTGTGAAAAATACGTAAAAAAGAAAACTCACTTTGATTTCGTCTTCGGAAGCTTCTTTCTTGACCGATCGAGAGCTGGAGGCGCCCTGCGACGAAGACGGCTCCGAGGAGATAATCTTGCTGCCCATTTTCGCACTGCACGCAACTCCGATCAAAAGTTTTCTACTCGACGAGAAAAGTCATCGCGGAGTTGACGTAAAGAAAGCGACGCGACGCTACGCAGCGACGTCGACGTCCAACTGCGACCGCCACCGAGAGACGACTGAAGCTGAAACGGCCGCTGAAACACGACCAGTGGCAAGCAGTGCTGCCAATCATCACCAAAAATATAGATACAAACAAATACGAAAATATCATTGTTTAAAATACTACACATTTAAAACCAGTTCGCTGAGAACATCTGTTTATTTTCCAAACTATGTATTTTAGAGTAATTCGTGAAATCTGTATGAATTTATCAACGATTTCACTGCTTTATAAATTGAGTTCATTCTTTGGACATTCCACTAGTAGGCAGGTACCTACCTATTTATTAAAGGTGTATATTTATTAAAGGCTATAAAATGTAAGTATGTATACTTTATACAAATCCACCGTTTTTTTCGATATCGATGAAAAGTTACACACGTTCCTACCTTTTAAAAGAAGAGCAAAATACTGTCTACATTTGTTATTTATAGAAACTGACCTCCACTGTCCTTTTCACTTTGGTTTTTTAGCAATATTTAAACGTCCAACTTTTAAGTTTCTCGCAAATACTTATCTCGAAAACAGTAATGAACATCAGTCAAAGTAGAAGATGAAAGCGAAAGCCCAAAAAATTACTCTGCAATGGCTTTGTCTCGGTTCAGACTGGGCATTTAAATACCTAGAAATTCGACCCTTGAGTAGTTTTTTGCCACATTTAGGTACAACATATTTCTTTTTATTTCCAAATAGCGAATCCAAAGATTCAAGAGTCCACCGATCGGAGTTTGACATTGCAAATGGTCGCAAATTGACACTTTATAAATAATATAACAAATACAACTCTACGCAATATAGGTATATGCCTACTTACAATGTCCTACAAGTTAGATAACTTCAAAACAAAAATAAAAACTAACAAAATGTTTGAAAAAATCGCATTTTGCATCTTTTTCTTCTAGGCCATTTTTACCTGTTTTTTTGACAAAATTTAACCTTTGAACGGTCTTCAAGGGAATTAACATGTTTATTGGTAACACCGCGGCGAATTCTCGGGTTCCTCACGTCGTCGGCCGGCGTCGCTTCGCCCATTTTATTATGAACACCCTATGGGCGGAGCTTTTGAAGAAACGCGGGCTTTTGCTATCTTATAATTTCCCGCCATGCATCAGTATCTAAAGGAAAACAAATATTCATATAAATAAATAGCTGCAACTTCAATATTGTTTTAAACAATTATTTTATTTTTAATGAGATCAGCGTCATCTATCTATTTCAAATAAAGGCGGTCGAATTACGAGTCATTTCACGCCCGACCGGTAGATGGCGTTCGATGACGTCTTTTTGACGTTTAGTGAATTTGCTTCAGCTTCGTTGTTTTTCTATTGCGGTTTTAGCAGACTGCAAATAAAAATACAGAAATATGATCGTGTTTTCGTAAAATAATCATGATGGGTAGCCGAGAAGATCACGAAGATAGCAATTCGCACAAATATTCGGGAACCTTAAACATCGGCGAATTATGCCAGTGCTGTTTATCATCAATCAAACTTCAGAAGATGCTGGATAATTGTGAGGACGAGTCAGAATCGGAAAGCTATTGTGATATGCTTGAATATTCGTTCTCCATTCAGGTAGGTTTAGTGATTTTTTTAAAAATCCAAAAGTGGTGATGTGGCGGGGGCTTCTGTTTTGGTCGTTAGGCATAAATATAGGGTCCCCGTGGATTTCCACCCGCCGGAGTTGATCCGCCGCAATTTCAGGGGCGCCGAGAGTGCACCCACCGAAATCGCACCTGCATCCGCAGAATTCTCACCCTGCGAGACGACCTAAACTAACCAGGGAATCGTGACTTTGCACTGACGATAGTGCAGGCGCTAGTGATGGGTCATTCCGGGTGCACTTGGATTCTGAACCCCACTCTACGAACTGGACAAAACCACTTTCTCTAAAATTATAATGTCGCCTCGGTCCTTTTTTATTGAAATAATATCCTAGTTAACAAGATACCAAAATCTAGTTTCGCTAATTAACAAACCTCTTATCTGTTATTATCAATTGGAAATATCCATAGCATCCAGGACGTTATATTCGCGTCGCCTATATTCGCTTTCGCGATTCTCTAAGCGGCTGCGGGTGTAGTCGTCTCCATGGCTACGGCTAGAGAAGGTGAGCGACGGCTTATTCCGGACGCACTTGGGTTCTCGAATTGGAATGACGCGTCGGTATGTTGGAGTGGTGGAGCCAAAGGAAGGTGTCGGCTCTTCGGAATGGAATAACTCGTTGGTTTGGTGGTGTGGTGGAGCCAAAGGAGTAGCTGACTCTTCGCGCCTTGGGAATGTAATGGCTGGTTGGTGTGATATTTGTCGGGTCCAAATTCGCAGTAGAACCCGCTCTCTTAGATCTGCTTTTTGCTAATGCAAAGGAGCCAGAGTGACCCATCGCTAGTCTGCACCTTCACTCTTGGCAGGATGCTGACACGCTGGCCAATTTTTCCCACTTTCTAATTCCCCTATTTGTTTTGTTGTGACACTAAGAAGTCATAGTTTTAACTCTTTATTTACACCAAATATATAAAGAACTGCTAAATTACTTTGTCTGCACGGTCCATCTAAAAAAAACTGAATTTTTTCCCATAAAAAGCTCTATTTTCCAGTAAACTACTACACCATATTATTATATTATCCTTAAAATGTTACCCTAAATAAAACAATTTATAATTTTTACACTTCTTAGCGGCGAGTAATTTTTGCTTATATACATCATACTTCACTCGCTTATATGTGAAAGTTGGCGATAGGCAACTTAAGTATACTGCTGATCTGCTGTCACCGTGATAACATGTCTGCTGCTATTGAATGAATGATAAGACTTATTTATTGAACTGTATTCTGGGCTATTCTGTAGGTGCCCATAGGTAGATCCCTATTCTGGGTTGAACTGTAGCTTCCTAACGGTTCTGTGTAGCTTAAGCTTTAATGGCCGCTAGTGTAATCTGGTCGGCTCAATTCGCGGGGCTGCTCGGGAGCCTCCAAGAAGAGGAACCGATTCGGAAAAACCGCTGTGCTGCAGATCTGGTAACGTAACCTCGAGCGGAACTGGACGGCTGATGGATTAGTCGGTTTACCGGCCGTGTTATCAATCGACTGAGACCCGGAGTGGTCTGGCAATGTATGTTCCCTAAGACACGTGGGTAGATGTTGACCTAATGTTACTTATCCTTTTGTGGTCTAATGGGATTGTGCAGCTGTGGTCTTAATGGCCAACTCTGTCTATCACGGCTGGCCCGACTCACGAATGCACACCTATCTGGCAGAATCCTCGAAGAGGGACGAAACAGGTGAATCCGCTTTGCATAGCGTCTGATCTGTGGGAAGACCTCGGGCTGCCCTGGATGTCTGAGCACTGGTCCGCATGACTTCGCTTAGCAACCATCCTGAAGAGGGGCCCTCCACTCTCGGTTATATGCGATGATCGACTGGTCTGATCCGAGTGTATCCCGGTACTACGGCATATGCACTCGGTGAAAACTTCGGATGAATGTTTGTCTGAGGAACTGGTCGGTCTGTTGGCCCTTGTTCAACATCGAATAGCCGGAGGAGTTTGGAAGCGCAATGCGAACTAAGGAAGCGGGGATAGATAGATATCTTAAGCTATCTAGCCTTGGAAACGATACGTTGGCCATCCGATCTCTGGTGGCAAGCCAAGTAAAGGGCGCCTCGGATCTGCGATAATTCCAGTGAGGAATTGCCGCATACTTAAGGTAGAAGACCGCGCAAGCGACTTCGAACCCGGAACAGAGAGATGGATGGAGAAATCCATCTAAATTTAGGGTCAGGGGACGAGAGTGCCATCTGGGTGACTCCGCTCCTTAAGGGTTGGCCTCTGATGGGCTGCGGCATAGTTGGATACATGGATTGTTATGTTAAAATTTTCTGTGTCCATCTCGGTGCGATATAATGATAGAGTTCGTTTAAATGCCTCGGGGTGGGTGGTTCGCCCGTAGTGTGAATCGTAAATCCAACTATGTAGGTCCGTATTATCACTGCACCATGACTGCATCCCCTTCCCCTCCTGGATATGGCTATGTTGCATCATGTCCTTTATTACGAGAAACCCTACTTATTCTAGGATTAAGGAATATTAATTTTAATTATGGAATAATATAATGATTAATTTAAAATAGTTTCTTCAATTTCAGGTAAACACTTTAAGCAGAGATCTATGGATATGCTTTGACTGTGGAGAAAAATTGATAGCAGCCTGCCATTTTCGAAAACAGATAGAAAAGACGCAAACTCTAATATGGGATAATGTTACCGTCCAGCCGAAATTTGAAGGTAGGTAGATTTTTAATGACATTATTTAAGGTCCCACCACACATATCCGAACCTTCGCCGCACCGAGTCCGCACCGACTGAAATGAAAACTATAGACTTTGAACTTGCCTACGTAGACATGTCCACGCCCGCCCCATCGAGTCATGCCTGCATTGCTTCCACACAGTGCCAGTCGTGTCTAGTCTTCAATTTACGGCCGAGTGTCAGTGCGGATGTTCTTATTTTTTTAAAATTATCATACGAATCTTTGCGTTCGTTGGTTAATTCGATTTGGAAAGGCTCATTGAAGAGGTGAGGAAGCATGAAGTCCTGTAAAACATACAACACGGCAAGTACAGGAATGCCGAGTACAAAGTCCTCCGTACAACCTTGTATGGAAGAAGGTTGCGAAGAATTGGGATATTGAAGGTAAGTTCATAATTTTCCTACATCAAATGTAGGTGTACATATTAAATTCATTACTGTTTTGCAGAGTGTACACCTATACATGATGTTCTAACCATAGACAGGAATCCTGAAAAATATCTAGGGGGTTTAACTATTTATTATAACAGATCCATGGCGGTCCCCATAATTCCCCCACTGATCGCCATCTTTGGTCACAATACTTACAGGGTCAATTCTTGAGCTTTTACAGAATACTTTGAGAAGTCATCAAAAAAATTATACAAGTAGGTTGTTTTCAAACTCATCATGCTTTATTATTGATTATGCTATTATTACAAAAGAAAGATAACCGAAAACATGAACTCTACAAGCATCAGATTCTTTTTGATTAAGTTGTTAGGGCCATACGCTCTTGCCATTCCACTCTACCTTCTTGGGAAATGAAAAAGTCTTTGAATTTTTCGCATCATTAAAAACATCTTTTGTGTTGCTTCAGCCACGCTGGGGGATCAATCCCTGAAAAGTTCGTTGCTCAACTTGTTGCTCATCTGTACTGCTAGTTCTGGTACTTTTTATCCTTGATTCTTTCTGATGAAATTGTACAGTACACATGCTGCAAGTGCAGTAGTTATTATGTTGTCAAGAGTTCCCATTAACATCTGAAGTTTTTGCACCAAAATGCCAAATGCCTTTTCTGAAAGATTTCTTTCCCTACTCAATCGGCAGTTGAAGATTCTCTTCTTGTCAGTTAGGTTTCTCCCAGGAAAAGGCCCCATAATGTTGGTAGTAAGAGAAAAAGCATCATCGCCTAATTTGGAAGTTCAATATCAGTTCCTGGTAAGACCTTTTTTGCCGGGATTTTCAGTTTATTGGCAAACAATGCTTTTCCAAAGTTTGAATTAGACAAAATGCCTCCATCCGAGTTTTTCCATACCCTCCAACATCAACTAAAATGAAATTGTAACATTGATCAACAAGAGCCTGAAGCACAATCGAGAATGTTTTCTTATAGTTGAAGTAAAGACTTCCCAACGAATTTGGAGCTTGTCTTGCCACATGTTTCTCATTTAAAGCTCCAATGCAGTTGGGAAACTGCCACTTTCCCAATATCCGTCAGCTATGGCGTTCCATTGATCTTCATCTGGCACTGGCATCGTTTCGTCCAAAGGGACATTCACTATTGCTTGGCACATTTCATGCACAATACTCTCGACGGTTGAACTTCCCATGCTATAGCTAAACGAAATTGTCTTGAAGGTGTCTCCAGTAGCTAGAAACCTGAAACAGAACATGTATTTGTGGTGGCATTTTCAATGTTTCAGGTGAAAAAGAATAATGTAAAAAGAAATGGAGTTCTATTCACGATCAGTTCCGCAGGTCGCTAAGCAAGAGGAAAACCAAATCAGAACAGTCTGTTGTTGTAACTACTAAGTACAAACACAAGGAAAATCTTTCATTTCTAATTCCTTATCTTGGTGATCGGAAAGGACAGACTAATGTACCTGGTGAAGAAGATGGATATGAACCCTCGGTTATCGGGGAATTGCAAGAGCAAGAGTCACAATCCATTGATTTAACAGATCAAGAGGATGTCAACAATATTGAATCACCTCATGCAAAAGTAATGAACTTACCATGCACTAATAACGATAATAACAGCCAGTCAATGCTTCAGTGGTTTCGAGCCAAGGCTCAACGGGAAAAAAAAGGACTGCAAGACCTTCAACTCCTACAGTGCTTGACAAGAGAGAGAAGATACGGAAACACAAAAGTATTGAGGAACACCTCGAATCCCCAGCTTCCCAGATCGTGTCCTACATAAATGCTGACAAAAAGGCCAAAAAAGTAAAAGTGCCAAAACTAGCAAATGAAATGCACCCCGTTGATGCTTTTTTACGTGGAATTGCGTGTTCCCTGAAATCTCTCAATCCCCTTCTTGTCATTGAAGCAAAAGGAAAGATTTTTGACTTAGTTCAGAAATTGAAGCAGTTGCAGCTGAATGCGACTGGCCAAGACAAATTTTCGAACTATTTGACGTGTCCATCCCCATCGACATCTCGGACATCATCGTCCTCAGCGCCTTCATATACTGGAACAGCAGAAGATAGTCTGACTTTCTCATTTTCTGCTCCTCCATTCTATCAACTTGAATAAAGAGTTCATAATGACTATGTATTTGAGGCGCTTGAATGTTTTATTGTGAAGAATATTTTTATGCTGTTTTTTACCCCACGAGACGAGCAGTTTGGGATGATCCGTCTCAAAAGTATTAAATTATGCGTATGTTGTTTGTATATTCCCTCACCTACTTTGCAAAACTTTAATGTTTTTGAAATAATAAAATTTTCTTTTCTTAAAATAAAACCTGTTGCCCTATTGGGTCTATCAACGTGAAATTTTGAGGGTAGACACCCGGAATTCGATGCCTAATTTTTGGCACCTATCGTATCTGTCTTAAATAAAAGTTTTAGTCACAGAAAGGTCTAGGAGCGGGTAACAAATAGGATGGGTATGACCCCACTCCGAGTTTGACGGACACCGTAATAAGCCTTAGCCCCTGGGTGAGACAACGGTGGTCCGATCAGTATCGTCAATACTGAAATATTGTATTGTCATCCAAGTTAGACTTGTGGTAAAAATTTGAGCAAAATCGGTTCAGAGAAAGTGGGTTAAAAATGATTTGCCCATATGACTCACCTACCTTAAGCATATTGCAAAACGTTCTCGAAATGTTATGGCTGCCCTTGAAAAAGTATCTTCTTTATTCAGTTTTTTGTGAAGTTTCTGCTCTAGGTTGCTGAACAACATGGATATCCTGAAGTGCTCGTAGAATTTAGTCTGATCGTCCATAAGATGTGGGTACAGCAGCGAAAACTCCCCCTCACTGTTCCTGTCCTGCCATGCTTCATGCACTCAAAATCTCCTACGACTCCTAAGCAACTCCCTCCTCCTTCTCCGTTCTTGGTCCTCTTCCTCCAATGCTACTACCAACATCGCCAAGTCACTCAATTTCAAATTTCGCAACATCCTCCTTCCTGAGCGTTTTAAACAATACTGACACGAGTCGGTCCAACGCTCGGGCGTCCGTCGGACATGTGGTCTCTCGCCTCCGTGCCGTGACTTCACTGACATTCGGTCGTGAGTCGGTGCGGGCTTGGTGCGGCGAACGCTCGGATATGTGCAGTGGGACCTTTAATAGTACGATACTATACAGGAAGTAATGCAGTGCGTGCATCTGCGCTGCTCCCTGCTAGGTGGAGTGGACCTTGTTGCCTAATTGCGAGGTAGGCCAGTGGGCCCAGTGACCCTATCTTTTGTATCTCATATCATGGAAAAAAAACTAACCTCAGCCTACTACTAAGTTCCTTTGAATATAATCACAATTATATTACAATGTTATGGGTTCTACGGGTCGCTCAGTTCTAGTATGAGATCAATAAATTTTATCGAGTTTGCAGTAGATTTGGACAGATTTTAAGGGAGCGGTCAGACTGCGAGCTATAAACTAGTAGATAGTGTGCTAGTAAACTTATAGCAAATGGCGGTCAGATCAGTGAGCTTTAAATATGAGGGTGCGGCTATCTAGGCTTCAATCTGCTACCGAGTATCTCCTCTATCAACTACACTGGTTTTCCAAGCTGAGCTGGAATATCAATAGTTCGCAATGTGAACGAAAAACTATTGAGCTATAATATTGCCGTTTCACTCTAACCTAGTAAATCAAATGGCAGTTTTATTCTTCGTGAGCTATTAAATATCTACTAGCTAATAAGTCTGACCGCGCCCTAAGGAGTTCATTTCACAAGTCATATTGTATTTCTCCAATTTTTAACCAATTCGATGCATCCACAACTGTTGGATTGCATTATATGCGCTGGGACAAATTGCCTTTTTCTCCCATTTTATTGGCTTCACGATCGAAAGAGCCTAGGTACTCTTCTGCACACTGACAATTTCCTATGTAATCATAAACATCCATTATTCGACACGGTTTTGTAAGCAATGGTAGTTTGCGGCAGGTGAGAGCTGTTCTGGTGTAAAATCTTATGGCCAGATTCATTTTGACTTCTTGCATTATTATTATTTTTATTGGTATTGGATTCTGGAGGTCGATCGGTCTCTAAACAATATCATTTCCCTGAAAGTCTCGGATGCACAGCCCTCCTTCTAGATATAAATCTTTACTCCCTATCTTGGAAGAGGGTCCTTATTGTAGAATTAAATGTTCCATGGGAATCAAATATCCCAAAAGACCTCGAGTATAAATTAAACAAATACCATGATCTCACAAATGCCGTCACCGGAAAGTCTTCACGCGGTGGAAGTTAGCGCTCGAGGGCCTCCCAGCCAAATTTCTATTACACCTATTTAAGGATCTTGGTCTCTCCAGGAAATAATTAACTCCTTCCTAGAAAAAATAAACCACGATTTCCACATCTCAAATTCTATGGCCTATTCCTTTCAAAAAGTTCATACGTACATTCAGGCGTTTC
>JAOPUG010000376.1:16278949-16290690 GCA_027564375.1 Micropterix facetella | reverse complement strand
CCCCCCCCCCCCCCCCCCCCCCCCCCCCCCCCCCCCCCCCCCCCCCCCCCCCCCCCCCCCCCACCCACCACCCCCCCCCCCCCCCCGCCCCCCCCCAAAATAAAAAAAACTCACATAACTAATGGACGCCACCTAATCAACTCTCATTCTACCCATCCTCGACTACGGAGACTGCGTATATATACCGGTTTTGCTCAAATCAGACCAATATAGAATCCAGAGAAGCATCATTATATTATTATTATATACACTAGCAACATAAAACTGATGCACGTATATCACGAGCACTTGTTTTTAAACTTGTGACTGTTTGCAATTAGAAAAATGTCCAGTTTATTCTTAAAGCTGTCAACAGAGCCAGCACTTATCACTTCCTCTGGCGATGTATTCCAAGCATCCACTACACGATTTGTTAAAAAGTGTTTCCTGGGAGGTTCGATGCCGCAGTTGCTTTATTTAGTTGTTTGTCGGTGTTCATGGTATAAATGTTGTCGGAGTTGGTAACACTATAATAACCATGCAGCATTTTCTACGTCTCTATTGAATCTCCTCACTGCCTGGTTTCCTCTACTTTTGTTAGACGGAGTTATATCAGCCGTACTTCGTACGGTTTGTTTCTCAGTGATAGCACCAACTTCGCTGCTCTTCTGTGAACTCTTTCCAAGTGCTCTGTATCTTTCTTAAAGTATGGATTCCATATTTGGTAGGAGTCATCGAGGAGCGGGCGAAAGTAGGTTTTATAGAGCTTGAGGAAAAGATCGCTGGTGATAACAGAAGAAACTTTTCTTATTAGACATAGAGGTGAGTTTGCTCTATTAACGATAGAAGTGATAGAAGAGAATTGAGTTAGAAGAAACTATCTATTTACACAACTATTTATAATCAACTCTGAGAGCCGCCGGTCAAACGCTGCAACGCCCCTTACGCAATCTTACACTGAAATAACAGACGAACGTAGAAATCACACAATGCCATCTTGTACTAAATGTTTTACTCCTCACAAATAACAAACAGACATACGCTCAAAACACGAACCACACATAAAAAAGCTAAATATTGCTTTCCGTTTCCTATTAAAAGCTAACACCTCAAACAGCAGTCTTTTCTCAACTCAGTCGCCTTGACCCTCTTTTCGTATCTTCATTCACACCTCAATTTTTCAAAAAGAAATCATAAATTCAATAGTCTATCTATCAAAGTAATATTTAGTAGTTATAAAATGTAGTTATATATATACATTGCTGGGACTGTCATTGTAGTCACTTGCATCGGTTCCAGATGAGGGAGTATTGCGCGATCTGAAATTACAAAACAGTCATTGAAGAATAGAATATATTAATTTTTATAGTATTTAAAAATATTAGATATCTGTAACATGTCATATAAATGAATATTAATCTAATTTTGATTATATCATATAATTTGAATTGTGAAATATTGCATAAAAATATACTTTTATTACTTGGCTCCAAGGCTGTATAATAATAAGATAGGCATGGCAATGAATGCAATCTTTAAATAACGCCCAAACTACAGAAAACATAGTTATTCGAGTAAGCCGTGCTACGGCTCACGCACACATATAAAATATCAATAGACACATCTAGCGTGAACGCAATTCTGCCATGCCGCCATCTTGTCAGTTACGCTATGTGCTTCAAAGACCTCATTCATGGAGGCCAGTATTATAAAAATTGGTCAGACAAATTTGTAAGTTTTTAGTTCGTTTGGTTGTGTTTTCTGTATACTTTTATATTTGACTTATAGTGTAGGTACATACCCTTCATATTTCGTTAATTTGTTTAAGGCAATGTATGTAATATTTAGTGTAAAAATGTTCGAAATGACAATAACGCCCACTCGGATATTAATGCCCAGTCAAATGACTGTTGGGCGCTATGCTATTACCCTACGTGGGCACCGCTGTTTTGAGATACAGGGATACTAATTATCATCATATTTAATTAATATTACAGTTTGTAAGTTGTATTAATTGGATATCCAGTTCTCATATTATTAAAAGAAAAATCTTACACAAGTACTTATGTATAGTCGTCATCAATGGGCGTTATTGTCGTGTTTAATAAAGTCCAATGTAGGTTTAGATAAACGGCCTTTACACTGTTATTCTTTAAAGATGTTAATGTCAAAACTAATTTTTTTATGGTAAAAATGATTATAACTAGGAGTTTCAAGTATGATAGTTTTTTATATTAAACGCTGACTTGCTACATTCCTTTTATTTTTAATAAAGAAAAATATAAACGACTTTTGTTTTATTAGATGTATTACCACTTAGAATGTATTTTTTGCGTTCAACATTTAATTCAGCCAACAGGCGGTAATAAACATTGTATTTTTAATAACGCCCAAGACAAGGTTTTAAAAAGTTGTTATTGACATGCAAATGATAAATAGTTACATCTCATAACTAGCATCTTTTAATTCAGAAAGTTATGTTTAATCTTTTTATCGCATTATTTGTTCCATTTACGTAATAAGTATTTATAGAACAAAAATGTATTTTAAGCTAGGCAGACGTTAATTGCCTTGGGTACTTTTTTCACTGGGTGAAGTTTCAAAATCCCATTGTGCTATCGAAGGAACAATTTTAGTTTATCCGCATGATCCGAGAAGCCATTGAAATAAGAATCCCAAACTTCAATAGAGACGACGGTTTTAAACTCTCCTTTAGGTGTAACCTTGTTCCTAAAATGTTCTCAATGCCCAGCGCTATGCGCAAGGACATAACACAAGATACATGAGCGTTGTGTGCACGGTGGATCCTGCTAACTCACCTCCATTATAATCTGTGTAGTAACAGCAGCAATTTGCCGCCCACCCACAGAACAACGGATGACAATCGACAGTGCTTCAGGATTTGCATATATCTTCGTATTGTCTATAAAGACTCATGCTTGATGATATACTGGTTCGTAGGTCTGTCAAGTATAACACGACTAACATTGGCCCCAAGACGGATCCCTGCGGGACACCGCTGAGGACATTACATGAGTCCGATAAAGCCGCTTCCACCCTTAATTGGAAGGTGCGATTCCAATAAAGTATTAAAACCTCAAATATGCCATGCTTCCAATAAAGTATTAAAACCTCAAAATATGTACTTAGTCACATAGTCAAGAGAAAAGGAACTAATAGCAAAGAAATTCTGAAAAGATACCCTCGAAAGTGGTATCCTTGTTTTGACTGTCTTTGAGCTATGTGACCCCACATTTTCTCGCATTGAGATGAGAACATTCACAGCCTCCATGACTCTAGGGTACCCATACTTTTAGTCGGACAACATGATGGTAGACAACCCATACAGGAATGGCACATTCGATGACCGGTGATAAAGAGAATGTTCCAAAAATGGGGAGTTCCAAAAATCAGTCTTCACATCCAAAGCACTTTATAAACCCTTATAATTTTCACCTAGTGTGAAGCGAATATTGTTTGCATATGGATTATTGTTTTTATATAAAAATAAAAAATATTAACATAAGTAAAAAATAACAAGAAAAGTAGTTTAACGTGGCTGTGGTTGCAATTATACATTATTAATTGTTGTTTTTTCTATTTGCTTGTAATCAATTACATGATGCGTGTGGAACAGCGCCGCCGGTGTGGCACCGCGAAGCGGTTTACAATTGAGTCACAACACGGTTATCTGTGGTTACTGTTTGTTTTGAGCTCGATGAATATCTGACAATGAATTGGTAAATTTGAGCTGCAGAATCGGCTTTTATTGCTGTACTTCTGACAACATTGTAGCGCGGAGCCATTGTTCACCTAAAAGTTGTGTCTTTCACTATCAGCAATTGCAAGTAAATGATTCTTTCATTTTCGGCGGTTGACGTAATTTCTTCCTATGAATTGCTAATGAAAACAAATTACATGTTCTGAGAATAAGTTGTGCGGACTGCTACAATACTCCCGCCCTAGAAATTGCTAAATTTCGATACAAAAAAAAAATTAAAAAAATACTGAGGCTGAACAAGGTGTTGTGCTTTGTTGCTGCGTTGATCGATGCGGTGTGATTGTTTGATGCGTGCTGTTGAATTTGCTATTCTCCATTGTGATATTCTTGCAATGATGTAATGCTATTATTTTCTGGCTCGTGTATAGCTTCGTCGTTATCGTGATTCTGTACCTTGAGTTTGTTAGCGAATCAGTGTTAGCTTGGTGTTAAAATATATGCGTCAGATTGCTGAATGCTTGTCGTATCGTGATTGATGCGTATTTTTGCGTGGCACTGTGGGCCGTGAGTTGTCAGCGAATCGGTGTTAGCTTGGTGCTAATGATCTGTGAGTCCGACTGCTGAATGTTTGTCACATCTTGTTCGTTCTTTCCAAGGAACTTTTTAGTCCTTTTCGTCGAGGAATAGAATTACTGTTTATTGGTACCTGTAGTGCCGTGTGTGAATGCGTTTGATTGGAGTCTGCGTCAGCGCGGCGAATGAGGTCATTTGCGATACGAAATGCTGATGCAATGCGATGTTGTAATTCTTGGCATCCGCTGTGTTCAATTCAATTCAATTTTATTCAGTGTAAATACATTACGTACACATACTGAATGTCAAGACAATAATAGTACGTTATATTTTATATATTTTTATATGACTAAGTAAGATTCCGCTGGAAAGAACCGCAAAAGAAAACCAGTTACCACTTTTTTGGTACTATTATTGCCAAATACAATTAGGATTCTATATAATTCAAAACTAGTTCATTTCTTCGGTCCTTGTCGTTCACGCCCTCGACGTTCCCGAGGTGTAGAGGTCAATGTTTCTCTGATAAGGGTTTGTCCAGAAGGTGTTGTTCAGAAAAAGTTTGTCCAGAAGAGGTTGTTCAGAAGGTGTGTTTCATTGCCGGGGTTACCACTTATTGCGTATTGATGGATGATGTGGTAACCTCGCAAGCGCCGCGGCAGCGGTGCTCGTAGACTTTTGATATAATTGCGTTGATTGTTACGCCAATAACTTCTTATTTCGGGGTCGCCAGTTTAACATCGGATGGTTGGAATGATACGTTATTATTGTTGTTTTATTTGTTTGCTTGTAATCGATTTGATGCATGTGGAGCGGCGCCGCGAGGCGCGAAGTCATGTAATAATTAATAATGTTTTAATTTTTCTAACGGAGTTTAAGGAAGATCCTGATAAGTTAAAGGAAGGGAACTTCAACAAGCCTTGTGACCTAACTGCAATGATTTGTGGGATTGGTTTGAGAACTGTGGATAGAATAAGGAAGAAAGTGCTTGTAAAGCAGATTGTGTTTTCGTTTTATGCTAATGGCGAAAATTCTTATCTAATATGTTTGTCACGCTGAAGTCCTGCAAGAACAGGACTTGAAGAACTCATATTTATGCGAAAGCCTTATAATAAATATCGGCAACGATCTTGATTTAACCCCTTAATAACTTGTATTAAATTAACTAAATGTGTAATTTGTACTTCTAAATATGTGTTATTCCGTGAATTTGTATTTAATTAATAATTAATCATTTTAATGATTGCATTTTCCATATATTGTTTTGTAAGAATATACTTTCTATAGGCAATTTAATCGAAATCCATTTTTATTTATTATATTTAAAATAGCCCGCCTAAAATCCATCGATATCGATAACCCAAGATAACGCGCATCTCTACATCTTTCATAAAACGTTAAAGTGCGAGAGAGAACTCGATGTGCGCTGTCTTACTTGCATTTTATTCCGTCTGCTGCGAGTCTTTGCGTTAACACAGTTCGAAACTGTTATGTAATCTGCTAAGCCACTTGATCCATTAATTCAGTGATATTTTTGCTACGAGATATATATCAAATGCCGAGTCTGAGTCAGCGAGCATCATGCAGGGTTAAGTTACTAATAATAACACCAACAATCGTAATCGAATTATTCATGACAGGTACTTAATTTCTTATTATTTCGGCCAAGTAAGACCGGGCGATCCCTATCGAGCATTAGGCGTGCTCGTACTTACTCAGATGTGGGAAGCCGTAATGGGAGATAGCGGAGTCGGTGGCGTCGATGGCTTCGAGTCGAAAGCGAACCTTTTCATCGGGAAGTAAGTTGTAATTGTCGATGCGTAGTCCACCCTCCAGGGCCACTTTGCCGCCGTTGCGGAGCACCCACTCAGCGCAGGCTCTGTCGGCGCCAACGGTCGCAATGCGCTCTTTGTCCGGCTTATTAAACATGAACGTTACCCACTCCCACAGGTGACGCCGAGGGGCCACCCCGATAACAGCCGCGACCGCTGAAGCTCTTTCTGACTACATCCAAAAATTACATCAAAACGGGTCTCGCTCACACACACAGTCTTAGATTAATCATAGGTCGCATCTACGACTTCAAGATACCGCAAATTATACAGACAGAAGCTCTAGGCTTATAAAGGCAACTTTGCCTATACCGGTTTAAGCAGTGATATGAAATGTGAGGACTAAATCCAATGAGGTCTTTAGTTTGGCCCTTAAGTCTACTAAATAATCTAGTAAAAATATGGTAAATTTTAACAAATACAAAAGTGCGACTTTTCTTTTATAACTGATAAAGTAAACCTACCTCATGTTGAATATACTGTTAACTTTTTTAATAGACAGGGTGAGCTTCAATGTGAAATGCCTTCTCTACCTTTTCTTATAACTCAGAGGATGTTGAGAGGTGATTACAGATGATATTTTACATTTGTTTAGTACTTACCTATAGTCAGTATTGTAAATAACATTTTTATGGTTAATTCTCTAGGCTTGTATGTCTGCTTTTTCGTGTATGATATGCAAAAAAGCAGACATACTCGTATTTTATTTTTCTGGTCTTGACACGTATGTGAAATGTCACCGTTCGGCAGCCGTGGTGTTCGGGGCAGTGGTTGAGAAATCAAAGGTTAAATGGTTTTTTTAAGGCACAGCCGTGTATAGGAAGTCATATGCGTATAAGCAGACATACGCGTATAATCAGGCATGGTTGAAGACCGTTTATTACTTTTACAGGAGGCAATAAAAATGATGGTTATTAGAAACACAGCTACGATATAAGTAGCTGTAAAAACTGATCATTAATTAAAAAATACCCATAACTACAGACTTAGATTCGGGTTACTTTAATTGTATACATTTTAACATTTGATATATATCAACATAAAATAAAAAAAGGCAAATAATATTCTGGTCATTCAAAAGTAAAGTTTCTAGTGACTGATAAAAAAATTAACAGCAGTATTTTTTGACTGGTAGGTTTGCCATATTTGCACAGCTAATAGATAAACACATAATCAAGCAGAAAAAATGTCACAATATTCTTACTTTATAGAGACCATATACCTAAATACTTTAATTTTCCGACTATATATCTATGTAAAATGGCTTTTAAAAATATTACCGATTCAGTGCTTCTATTTTTTTGAAAAAAAAAAAATTCTTAAAAATACCAACTCCTATTTGTATGGGTCTTTGCTGTTGCCATGCTCAGTTGAAACAGACCTGTATACTGCAGCTTATAGATCGAGAGAACTCTTGACCGTACGTGACTAATAACCGCAGGAACCTTCTTAGACATCGAAGGGGTCTTCGATAACATTTAATTTAAAGCAATGTCCCTGGCAGCAGAGCAGAGTTCCATCCAACCCGTCTTCTACAGATGAATACTCAATATGCTGAGCCATAGAAAAATCACCACATCTATCCAGAACAAGTAGATAAGAGTAGGATAGCTTGGGGAGACGTGAGCCATGGGGAGAAGCGAGCCATCACATTATTTAGGTAGAAAGAGTAGCTAGTCTGGCGGCGTCATTCTCAATAATGATCATTACCAGCTGTTAGGTTATGGTCCGGCGCTTAAAGTTTTTAGTTATTTCCCATAACACTGTTTTTCATATCACAAGTACAACTCTGTTTACATGATTGTGATTTCTTGTTTATAGGTAAGTGCCATAATTATATAATTTGTTATTATAAAGAAAGTTCTTAGTTGGCATTCGCAAAATAATTTTTTTACATGTAGAAAATATAGATTATTATTGGAGAGAAGTGAGCTATATAACTACGGGGAGAAGTGGGCCAATAGCTCAGTTCTTCCCATTACAAACGGGGTTTAGGGCATAAAATAAATATAACAAATTAACAGGGCTTTCCCTTCTGTAATTGCAGGATAATGCCACATATATAAAAGGACGACAACCATCCGTTCATGCACAGAGAACCAAATGAGAGAAGCTGTAAACCTGATACGAGGCGGTAAGTCTTAGAGCGACTGCAAAAGACACCGACATTCCATATCACATTACAATGATATTGGAAGAAATTTAACGAATGAACTGATCAGATTCTTTTCACGTCAAATTACACATAATATTTACTGATGATCAGGAAACAGCCCTGGTAACATATTTAATTCATTGTGCAAATATGTTTTACGGTCTCACTTTGAAGGATGTTCATATACTTGCATATAAAATGGCAATTAATAACATAAAGGTGAGTGACAAATTGAACGAAGATAAAATGGCTGGCGAAGAATGGCTAATTAAGTTCATAAGACGACAACCGATGTTATTTCTAACCAGAAGGTAGCCTTCTAGAGCGACATTGTTCAACCAGCACAACGTTTCAAGTTTTTTTGATAAGCTCGAAGAAGCTATGAGACGACACCAAGGGTTTGCCGATTGTACCAGGATTTACAATCTTGATGAGACCGGCACTAGAACAGTGCAAAATTGGAAGAAAATTTTGGCAGAAAAAAGGGGCCAATATGTCATGGAAGTAAAGAGTGCTGAAAGATGGACCCTTATCATAACATGCGCCATTGTGAGCGCATCAGGTCAAGCATTTCCACCTGTATTGATCTTTCCGAGGGTTAATTTTAAGCAACACAATAATATGCTTCATGAAACACCCGCTGGATCTCTGGGACTCGCTCCTCCTTCAGGTTGGATGAATGCTGATCTATTTGTCCAAGTTATGAAACATTTCATAAAATGTACTTCAAGCAGTAATGATAACCCATCTCTACTCATTTTCGACAATTGTGAACTCCATTTCAAGTTAAAAACAATGGAGTCATAGTAGTGGCTTTTCTACCACATTCCAGCGTGAAGTTGCAGCCACTTGGTGAAACTATATTCCAACCGTTTAAAACGCATATAACGCTGAGATTGATTGGTGGATGGTGAGAAATCATGTAAAACTGTTTCTATATATATAGTTGCTGCTTGCGTAGGATCATCGAATTCAGAAAAAGCAGAGTTCAAAACATGAAGCATTTTTCCACATGACGGAGACATCAGTAACGACATTGACTGTTTACCGATTTCCGTCACAGATAGGTCAGTGGAATCAGAAACTCAGTTGGAAACAACTAATGAACCAGGCCAGGGGGTCGAAGAAGCAGTGAGTCTATGGAAGATCCATCAAAATCAATTGGACATTTCACAATACAGCCATCAAAATCAACTGGACATTTCACAACGCAGCCGTCAACGTCAATTCCGATACAACAATCAGCGTTGACAACGCTTGCACTAACATCGACTTCGGCCAGAATTGATTTATCTTGTTCGGTTTAGAGGATTTCCCAAAGCATCTGCAAGAGAAACATTCACCCAAACAAGAAAAAAGGATGAGCAATGATTGCAACTGACGCACCACAGAAAAATGAGATTGCTGATGGAAGTAATTCTTCTAAAAATAAAAAATAAACACCAATAAAGTTTATGCAGGATGGCTCTAAAGGCGAAATAACAGTCCTCTAGAAAACCTTCCTCAACAGTCAAGAAAGCTTCAGATTGGATTCTGGAGGTCGATTCTGTCTCTAAGCAGTATCGATTCCCTGAAAGTCTTGGATGCACAGCCCTCCGTCCAGATATAACTCTTCACTCCCTATCTCAGAAAATGACTCTTACTGTAGAATTAACTATTCGATAAGAATCAAATACCACAGAAGACCACGAGTGCAAATTATAAATCATGATCTCGCAAATGCCGTCAGCCAGAATCTAACGTGGAAGTTGGCGCTCGTGGCCTCTCAGCTAAATCTCTGTTTCACCTAATTAAGGATCTTGGTCTCTCCAAGAAAGTAATAAGCACCCTTCTAGAAAAATACCTAAAACCGGGATTTCCGCATCTCAAATTCTATGGCTTCGAAGGGGGACTGAATGGGTGGAAGATGCACGCTCACATAAGGCAAGACAGCTGCCCTAAACCTATCACAGCCGGTCCCTAGCCCAAAGTCCACCACTCACACCTCAGAAGTGTAACAATAGTATTATTATGGGTCCAATTCCAGTCGGTGAATTCCATGGCAGCTCCTTTTGTATTTATTATTACACCACTGACATATGCGCTATGCTTAAATTTAATTTCTGAAATTATATCTGTAACCATAAAATTATTAAAAATAGATGAATAAAAGTGATCCAGTCCTCTCCAGGCTACGCTGTGTATGGGTGCTCTCCCTGCTGATATAGTGAAATTCATGTATTATGAGCATAATAGGTAGGTATCTACAACCTCAAGGGATAAACCGATACTGTATTCATTTTTTTGCATTACATAAAAGGATATTTCAGCCACGCCAGTAAGGAATGTATCGGCGGTGTATTCCTTTGTCCGCAGCAATAATAAGATACACTACAAAACATTTATTTTCACAAGATCCTAGGTGGCCTAACATAACTTAAGAACTGACACAATTGGCACAGTATGTGCCGTCAATACTGCAGTCACTGGAGCCCTAACCGATAGATGTAGGGTTTCTAAAATGGCCGCTGCCAAAATTAGCAGTGGGAAAAATTGTTTTTAAAAAACTAACAACCTACCGCCTTAGAGTTGCTTACCAAAATGAAAGCATTTAGCACAAGATGCATAGTTAAATGATTCTTACGGCAAATTGTGCAAAATTAGGCCTTTTAATATGTGCTTGAGCCTGCTATTTTAGAGACCCCAGCTCTCGATTCGTCAATGTGCATACTGAATTTGTATATTTTATTATTACAATTATTTAACTTGCACTCTACACACCGAAAAGCGGTTTATGAAAAAAAAATTGAATTTGTGTCTCACAATGTACAGTTCGACATGTACGCAGTATCTTAGTCCCGCTAGCGTGACCAATAATTAATCTAAGCTCAAAACCGAACGAAAAACCGGCAACTCACCAGCATCCGTCCGGCCGAAGACAACCACATCTCTGAACGCGTGCCTTTTGATATTAAATATATGTAGCAGTACTTTCCAAGAAGGAAACGACGTCGAATTGTTAAAAATAAAAATGTCCAAATAACACAATTAGCTTTTTCCAGAACAAATTGAGAACGACACAACCAACAAATTACGGAACATTGGTTTTTTTGACAAACAGCTGTCAATCAAATCAAGCGGAATCCGCTGCTTTCTGTGCGCCGTTTGACAGATTTCCGAAACGCCGAATCGCAGACAGCGTATTAATTGCTGCGGTCCGTTTGGCTCTATGGAGTGCAGAATTTCCAGCATGCGGTCCAACAAACGCCAGTAACGCGTCCCATTTGGGTCTCAGCAATGCAGCATCTCCAGAATTTCTTCAGAGAATGCCCATGCCTTCGAGTTTAGGCGGTTGCTGTGAATTCTGTGATTTATGACAGCTGTTATCTCAGTTTTAGACAAATTTTAAAGTGGTGTGTCAGGGGCGCCGCCACATAGGGGCAAGGGGGGGCCGCGCCCCCCCCTGGAAAACTGTATGTTAGGAAAAAAATATATAACATTCATC
>JAOPUG010000376.1:16211518-16224904 GCA_027564375.1 Micropterix facetella | reverse complement strand
ATCATCGCTTTAATTTAGACATGAATTCCATGATGTAACGACAATTAATAAAGATTGTTTAGCTGTTTCCCTGCTGAGCGTCCGATTTTCTTGCAATTTAAACAGAATTTGAAGATTTAACGAATTTGATGTTATAAAAGTTATATTTAACCGATATTACATAATACATATCATAAGAGTTAGACCACCCTCAGTAATTGAGAGGAAACAGTTATTTAGACTACGCCAAAGAGTTGATAGCAACTTGTGTAATCATAAATTAAATGTATCCTTTTTCAACTACAAAATTAGGGGAACATACAAAAGCCATTTTGTCTGCGACAGAGCCGTTGGCCACGAGATGGTAATGAAATCGTTTCGTACATTACTATCTGGTAAGTCACACCACTATATACACACTATATACGCACACTAGCTCAGATCACATGTATTGCATTTATTAAGCACTAATGCACTAATAGACGATGTTAGGTGTCGTATAGCGGCTATATTCTTTCAAAAATCAATTTGATTGTCAGTCTCGTACGGAGTTTTTATGAGCTTGTATTATACATGTGAACGCATCTTTGAGCCGGTGTGCGAGGAACCGAGATTGTTGACTCGGATCTATGTATAACTATATAACTCAAAACATCTCTGAATCTTTCTTTTTAAATAGTTTATTTACTGCAACAAAATGTTTCATTAAATATTTCCATTATTTAATTTCTACTTTTATAGTCTGCAGTTTATATACGATTTTTTATTTGATGAATAGCATTTGAAATGCATAAAAGGAATTAATTTTATCATGCCATCTAAAACATTTTCATTTTTAAGTATCACGTCGACCTCGCTTAGCGTCAAACATAGACGATTCCATGTTTGATCTATATCTGAACTACAATATTATACGATATTGCATCTTCCGCTTTCGCATGGTTTGAATTCCGCTGCGCTTTATGTGGCAATAGCCTTAAACACAATGCATTAGGATCGAATGAGAATGACTTATTGAGAAATATCATCGAAGCGGGGGATACCTAAATGTGGAGTTAGGAAATGTTATAAGCGAAGGAAGAATGGAAAAAAGTGCGCAGTCGCGTCGGATCTACGCGTGCATTGTTTATGATAATCAGCTTTCAAGTCGATGAAATAAATGTACATAATATTACTCTTGACATTATTATTGTTATACAAACTATACTGCCTCCCATAACAGATAGAATTTACTGGAGCGTAACTATCAAAACACAAAATGTCGGTGCACATTGAATATTGAAATCTACTTTTAAGCGAAACCATATTTATAACCAAGATAAACAACAATAATAATAATAATAATAACTTTATTTTTAAAAAATGCGAGCTTTTTGCCTTGCGTCAATATCTATCAGCTAGCCTATAACTTAAGTGTGTATTAAGAATTTGAAATTAATAAAATTAACTCAACTTGGGAAATAGAAATGATTGAAATTTAATGAATACGCAGAGGGAAGGAAGGAGACGAAGGCAGGAAAGGTATCAGAGAAGGAGGGGAAGGAGGAGGGTTGGTTATGTTATGTTTAGGTGCACGTGCTCCTTGAGCCTGACCTTGAACGTGGTGATACTGGGGGCTGTTCTGACATTATTCGTGTGACGAGGAACGAGATTGTTGACGCGGCCCATACATATAAATTTATGTTATTCTGGAGTTTAAGCTTGCATGTATTGGTCACCGCCTAGGCATAGTATGCTATGGCCTAGGTACGGTAATGCCTTTATTAAATACATACATAATGTTTCAGTTCGCCACATCTAACATCATCATCATCATTGATCTCACTGGGGGCACCGCCCCCCCCCCCCTCCACCCAATATTGATGGTCCTCCGGAGCAGATCTGGATTGAGCACCACATCGTTGGTCCTCCTGAAAGGGATAGGAAGGAGCGAAATTGGCCTTTCGAGAACGAGAGGAGAACCCGCACATTGTTGATCCTTCGAGCGCCTGATCTGTTCAACAGAATTAATGGACGATCGCTACAAATGCCTCCGCTATAGTATTTCTTAGGCGTAAATGTTCGATGATATATAATCCAGCAACGTTAACGTGGTTCCATGTACACTAGTGGCATTAATTCTGGACACTCTTTGTAAAATTATTATTTATCATTTTTGTTGTCAAAATAATACATGTTATAGTATTATAAATTCGTTTTTGATTTAATTATTTTTTAACATGTTTAAGAATTAAGAAATATATTAGGTTCCTAATACAGAATAATAATATCATAGGTTGTGAAAAACCATTTCAATTTCGAGAATTTCCTTTTGAGTATTGGCAACATTAAATGTCACCTGTTTAATTTCTACCATTCACATGATGCGTACGTTCATTATATCCTCATCAGGAGAGTTATTTAAGGAGCCATTTTGAGAGTTTGTTTAGTTTTAGTCAGCTATTGTCTTTAGTAAAATGAGGACCTGTACGGAATGTATTTTTAAGTGCCGGGAAATGTATAGTACCTACTGTAAAATGGGTCACAGCATACCAAAATATACCGATTGTTCACCTGAGAAGAGCAGCAAAGCAATTACACTTAGTGAAGGTTATACGACAGTTTGTGTTGTGGTGCTACGAAGTCAGGCGCAAGGAAAGTCTGCATACGTTTCGGTGAGACTGGTTCGACCAAAACAGCATCAAGAACTAGCAGAAAACTAAAAATAACGGAGAAAGACGTACGTAAATATATCGGCTGTCCTTGCAAGATCATCACAGACCACCAAACGACATCAGCAATATTCTGAATACTCTGGTGTGCAAATTGCTGCAGCGCCGTCAGTTTTTTAAATGGTTTGATAATGGCTTGCGAGTGAGGGTGTGTCAAGAAAGAAGCCTTACCTCAACCAAAAACAGACGCAAACGAATTAATTAATTGGGCTTTAGAACGCAGGAAATCTGGAGGAAATTATTTGGATGGACGAGTCGAAAATTAGCAGTGACGGAGAGAAATTGTTTTGTCGCCGACCCGATGATCTTTTGCCCGAATGTACACCGGCCACCATGAAGTATCCCATAAGCGTCATGATATGTGGTTGCATGACGACACATAATGTTGTACATCTCTCAGTCATAGATGGCAATATGCACAAAAATACCAGAAAGAAGTGTTGGAGACAAAACTGATACCGACCATTGCAGATTTGTTTGAAGGCCATGTCAGAGCCATGTCACACTACTACAAGTACCATAAAGGTCTTCAGTGAGCATCATATCACTGTCCTGCGGTGGCCAGAAAATAATACTGATGTTAATCCAATAGAAAATTTCTAGTCATGACTAAAAGTTTTAGTATAACGTTGCTATCCAAGCAAGAAAAGGGAGCTGATCGAAGCCATCATTCAGGCTTGGTACAGGATGATCACACCAAAAATATCAATCGTCTGGTAGAGTCAATGCCACGAAGAATCGAAGCAGTGATAAATAGGAAAAGATATCAAACAAAATATTTGAAAAAAAAATGTTTATTTCAAATAAAAAATTGTATTTTTTTTAAATAAGGCATCCCTGTGGTATTTTCCTTTTACTAAAAACAACAATACGATTTTTAAATTTTTTTTTGCATTAATATAAATTCTAATAGGTCATATTTTGATGAAATACGAAACTCATAGTACTATAATTTAAATTTCACGTAATATTGATAATTAATAAATGTGAAACGAATTTATAAAAAGTGTCCAGAATTAATGCCACTTAGTGTAAGTAAGCGTGGCACACTTTTCAACTGCACCTATTAGCATTTCCAATGCGGAAAGAATCAAATATGTTGGCATTTAAATTACGAAATCAATGCAGTTTTCAATTACAACTGAACAGTGATGCCATTCGTATTGGTTCAAGCAAAAACCACAATGAAATGATACGAAACAGCGGTTAAAAGATGTGTAATTAATTCGTGCATATTGTATACATAGTGACATTTTAAATAGATAAGGCGCGACTGTCTTAGATGTTAGTTGTAGCAAATTTGATGAATAAGTCGTGCAGAATGAATTTAGCAGCGAGCATTCCGCTATTATTTCGCAGTAGGTAGATAGGTACGTATCTACTTTCATATTACAAGACATGCCAACACCTTTTCATTAAGGGGCCGCTGTTTGCTAAATAAAGCGGAATCATACACCATGGGAAACACCAGCTGGCCGCAATACACCTAAGGCCTATTATTGCTTGAGCGGGGATCCCATTCTTACGGCAAGCTAATCACCAGCGGGGAGCAATACGCCGACAGACTATTATAGCTTGCGCGGAGTTACCATTCTTCTGAAATCGCACGTAACAAATAATATCATTTTTGGGTTTTTGAAAGATTATATTGAAAAAAATAAGAATGAAAAATGTGGCTTCAAAACATTTTAACCATTTACTTGATACAAAGTTTTGGTAGGAAATCAACCAAAAATTTTGCTCCAACATTGTAACCTCACCTCAAACAATAAATATAAAATCTATTCCCTCGCGAATCCGCGGTGGGCAGCTTGTTTATAATAATTTGCATTGCTCAATTGGTTCCTTAAGGTGCCTACATCTCTCAAACAGTGAAAAACAGACATTTTGCAGTCAACGTGACACCCGCGTGCATTTAAACAACCATAAAAATATGAGTGTCGTAGCTAATTTCTTAATCTTTAGTACTATGAAGCGAAATTTCAATATGTTGAATTTTATCTGAATAAAAATAAATAAAAGCTGAAGTCATCACCTTTTTGTATTTTGCACGTTTCTTACAATCTATTGGGGCAAACAACTTGAAACTACATTATTTTTATTTTATCATTGTAATCTTTCAAAAAACCAAAATATATATTATTTGTCATGCGCGATTTCAGAAGAATATTATCTCTGCGCAAGCAATAATAGGCTTTCGGAGTGTTGGCTCTCGGTGGTGTTTCGCTTGCCGTAAGAATGGTAACTCCGCGCAAGCAATAATAAGCTTACGGTGTATTGGCTTCCGCTGATGTTTCGCTTGGCAAATCATTCCGCTTGATTTAGACAATAGCGGGGGCCTTGATATTATAGGTCAGCTTGAATTGTTTTATCGAAATCATCGATGTCATTTGGCGCCTTTGTAGTTAGCTTCTCCTTCAAAGTGATTTTGAGTAATCTTCTAATTGAAGGTGGCAGTATTCGAAACAGTTCGAAGTTTAAGTAAAAAGGCATTTTGATGCCGAGTTAGGCTTACTTTGGGTAGGACCAAGTCCTTTAGTCCCGAGTGTTGGAGGAATGACTGTCCGAATTTATCGCATCCCCATATCTCGCACCTTGACATATTATTTTTTGCATATATTAAACTTGCAATAGCGAACTCGTCTGCCAGAGTTAGAACATGGAGTTGCTGAAATAGTTGGGGAGGTATCAATGCAATGGACGAACCCGTCACCCCGCAGGAAGTTATAACGATTGATCGTTCTTTCCCTCGTTGAATGAGACGCAAAGACTGGCGGACGATTACGATCAACAACCTACGCCACATAGGAGTCCAATGCATTACAGCAAGACACTGGGAAGTGCCACCCAGTGGGTAGTCCTCACTTCCTTACTACCAGATTTGGACGGATTTCTCCATCCTCCAGTCTGATCACGGATTCGAGGTCGATTTCGCGGTCTCTACCTGATCTAAGCAGTAATTCATAACTCGAATATATCACGGATTCGAGGCATCCTTTGCTAGTCAGTATCCACTCGGGATCCGATGGACAACAGATCTTTCTAAGGATAGGTGACATCAGGTCAACATTTACCCCCGCTGTTAAAGGAAACGTACGTTTCCAGACTCCCCTGGTTATTTGCCGATTCAGCAGAATGGTCAGTAAGCCGACCAGTGCATTAACCGCCCAGGTCCACCCGAGGTTTTCCCCCAGATCCCTAAGTTAAGTCCCTCTTCGAGGAGATTACCAGATAGGAGTTGAACCGTTAGTTGGGCCGACCAACAGATAACATAAACGCAGCCCTATTTAAAACAAAGAGTATTGGACCTTAAAACGGTTTATGGAACAAGAAATATTGGTGCAGAGTGTGTTGATCGGCCCACATTAGCAATTGTCATTAAGGCACCGCTGTTGGCTAAATTACGCGCAATGATTTGCCAAGCGAAACAACAGCGGACGCCAATACACCTAAAGCCTATTATTGATTGCACAGAGAAACCATTCTTCTGAAAACGCACATGAAAATAACATATTTCCTGGTTTTTTAAAAAGATTATTATGAAAAAATTAAAATAATGCAAAATATCGCATCATCACATTTTATCCATTTACTTGGTATGTATTACCATTATTTGTTATTTAATCAACGGTATTACCAATATCTTTTCAAATTATTTGCCTCTAGATTCCAAGAAAAATGCAAATTACTAATGGTGATGACTTCAGCTTTTATTTATTTTTATTCAGGAAAAAAACAAAATATTGAAAGTTCGCATCAGAGTACTAAAGATTAAGAAATTTGCTACAAGTCACATATTTTTATTTTTATTTAAATGCACGCAGGGGTTACTTAAATTTTATTGCATAATGTCAGTTTTATACTTTTGAGAGAGGAAGTCACTTAAAGGTATACTTCTGTAATACGAAAACTCAAAGTGCGTCGCTCGCGTTGCCCTAAACAATGGTTCCAGTGCAAGTAGGCGTAGTATACCTTGAAGGCAACACTCACCTAGCTCATTAGAATACTATCCACGGTATACACGAAGGCATAGTATACGGTGGCTTTTATTCTAATTAGCTAATATATGGCCTAGCTATAATATTATATATAGCTATAATATAATAATTAGCTAGTTTCAATGTGGATGCCCAGCTTAGAGATTTGTTAACCATAACCATTAAAAAATGAGTAGTCTCCGAATTATTATTCGGATGATGTAGCAATGTCTTCTTATTGAGAACTGATTTTGAGTCGAATTATGTTGATGGATATAGTCCCAATTTATTCAAATCGAACCATATTTTGGCGATGGTGAGGCTCTCGTTTATATTTCTGTTGAAGCTCACCTTTAAACTGTCCTCGAAAATTCTCGTATCATCAGGGCATACTATTTTTTTCTGCGCTTTGAGGAATTTCATTTAGGAGATTATTAATAAATGACAGAAATAGTAATGGACCTAGAATCTATCAGCCCCATGATGTCACCATTATTTTATCCCTTCTTATAGCCGTAACTGGGCATATACACACAATCATTCCGCAACCCCAGAATACAGGGTCATCTACTATCGCTAGTGTGAATCTACTATCGCTAGTGTGAACAGATGCTTGTTAATTCGGCAATAAATTTAATAAAATTATCAAGCATTTGTTTGCTCAAAAAAATTTAACGTCATTGTAAAGCTTCTGCGATCTGTGGGATTCTATATATGTGACATTATATTCGCTATCTATATATTTTTGTAGGCGTCGAAATGCCTATTCGATGACAATTTAAGTGCTATTCTAAAAAGAATAACGAAGGCGAATTGATTCGATAATGATATGTCACAAATGGTGTCACAATGTTGCGAGTTTAGGCGACGAAACAATTAGCAATCTGATGAAATGAATAGGCCACTCAGAAATAATTGTTTGTTTAAATCTTTGGGGTAAAATCACATAAAAATTGTTCAATAACTTTCAGGCAAGTTGGTAAATTAAAAAAAAATCCTAGCCTAATCTACCTTAATTTCTTCTTATCATGTGTAAAATAAAGTTCATAATGCTGTTTTTTTATCGATTGAAAATATTTCATCACATTTCATTCAATGAATTTTACTTTTTTTCTAACATTAGACGATTACAGATTCGCAGATAAATACAAATAAAAAACCACAGACCAGTTTTTAGCGCTCATGAGAAGATCATCAATCGCCACTGCATTTTTTAGTATGATTGAACAAATAAATTTCGATATAAACTTACCGGTAATCCTATGAGGGGTGGGCTGCAAATATATAAGGGCTGTATAATTACCGAAATTCTGAATTCCTTTTTATTGTTATATTTCTTAAGTCTATATTTTTTTATAGAAAATTATTATAATTTATGTGTTATTGTGAAGTATAAATTTGAATTGTAATTTTATTAGTAATTGCTACACCCAGATAGGGTCTTTGAAAATAAAAACTTGAACTTGAACTACCTATAGAAATGTATTTGGAAATGAAGTGAAATGGAAGGGAATTGTATCGGAATTGGAAAAGACGTGAATTTTGAAGGGATGGAAGACGCGAGGAAAGGAGAAGCAATTAAATTGTTGTGATTTTGGTGCTTTTTATTTGTTTTATTACATTTTTGGATATTTCTCTATTGAAGAAGGTTTCGTTGGTTCGAAAATATTAATTAAAATACATGAACATTGACTTTGGTCCTTTATTAATTAGTTTATACTATTAGGTATATTTTATACTGACAAAAAAATCCGCAGTTGTTAAATTCACGGGGTGTAAGGAAAATAAAAAATATGCCGAAAAAAGAAGATTTAACTGGACTTTACAATGAAACACATGGCAAGTGTTTTCCACTAATGACTACAAGAGATCTTGAAGCAATTCTTCACAGTACTCAGGGTCTTATGCGCTTCCAGCAAGGAGGTGAACCGGTACATATGGATCCACGTCATATTTGACATAATATAGGGGTAATATGGGCCAGTCCAACTTTCCAGTGCCACGGCAGAACAAATAATTTTTCATAATTGTATATACAAAGGCACTAAAACGGCCGCATATACCATAGTTACTGATTGGTAATATAATTTCACCAGCAGTACTTTACAGATGTGGAACACAATGGAATTTTACGCTCAAATTGTGATTTTAGCGCTCCCGTATATCCCCCCTCCCCTCTCTTAGGAACCCCTTTATTTTTATCCAATTTTGAAACATACACTGAAAGAAAAACTTCCAGCAGTCGCAATGGTGAAATGGAAAATGCCAGACTCTCTACCGACGCTGCTGCAGGCCGCTAACTATGCCGCTGGGCACTCGACAACGCGATTCGTCAACGCACTTGCGGCGCGCTACAAAATCGAGCGGCTATTCGGGCGGCAAGCCTATTAAAACACTTGCAGCACGGGCAATTATGTGTTTTGTCGCAAGTAGACGCTTAAAAAATAAACTTTTTTTAAATAAATGTTCTAGTTGATGTATTCGTCTACTTGATACGAGGGTTACAATAATAATGGTTAATATTCCGCTCTACCTATGTATTTATACAGAATAATTTTAGATTATCATTTACGAAGTTCTAGAAACTTCGGAGTAGCTTATCTATTCTAACATTAATTATGTTACTTTATTCTATAACGTTTGAAGTCATTGAGTTTCCACATTCTGTAGTGGCTTTATCTGCTCCTCCGGTCGGCGAGTTCAAGTTCTATCGTTATGAAGGGGTCCCCAGAATAACGTTGCAAGTAACAAAAGTTAAACTTTGGGAAAACGAGAAAATGTGTCTAGATTAGCCATTTATTGAAGTAAATAAATTCTTGAAAGTTACCATTAAGCCTTGTATGAAATCGAAAGCTATCGCGGTTGTTTGACATTATAAATAAGATAAAACGAATTTACCGTGTGAAGTTTGTAACACCTGACGTTTCGGCGATTTTGCAATGGCCGTTGTCCAGGGTCACCCTAGACACGGGCCACCCTGGCCAACGGCGGTTTCAACATCGCCGAAATGTCGGGTGTTTCAAACAAACTTCACGCGGAAAATTCGTTTTATCTTATTTATATCATGCCATGTGATTATATAGTATTTACCTTACGCGAAATTAAACACGAAATTGTGTTCAAATTTATGGAACAACGTTATAGGCAATATTGGTTGCAACGTTTTCCTTCAGCAACTTAATATTTAAATTCGCTGGTTACAACGTTGTTCCACCATTACGAGTTTAACGGTCATTCAGTTTTTAGAGTCTTGTAGAACGCTCGGTATTGCAGAGGAATGTATGCACGCATTCATATTAGGATAACTTTTTTTCTGTCTTGATTGGCAGTGAGTCTTGATATATAGTTGTCAAGTCTACCAGAGATGAAATGAATGGTCGTAGATATTGGTTCCTTTGTCGTGCCTTTCCAACTCGTGTCCTTTTAGCGATTCCATGTGAAAACAGCGGTCTTAGAAGGTTGTGGCTTTCTCTTACAATTATTTCCGAAGAGCTCTTTACAAAGCATTACCAATTGAGCATCCTTGGGTTTATTCAGTGAAGCCTCCACTCCAGGGATATCCAAGAAATACTATCGCTGCCAGTAATAAACCAAGAGTTGATTGTTGGTTTGGACCTGTGTAATAAATTCCACCATTCAGGTGGTAAATTTTAGCTGATTTCTTTGCTCATTTGATGAGAGCGAAGTCCCGATTGCAGGTCAAAAAGCTGTGCCTATTCACCAGAAACTTTTGGTGGATTTCTGTGAAGTAACCCATGTTCGTAATGTAATGGTAAAGTGTTATTACAAGCCAGTTGTTGTTCTGGCCAGCAAATCTGACCAACCAAAGGAGTAGGCTCCGTGTGGCCCCTGGGTTTAGTTTTTCGAAGTTTAGTGTGATCTTTTAAAATACCTACAGGGCGCGATCTCTGCCGATCCCATTTTTGTCACAGATTCATGCCAAACGCACATAGTTGCTTGGTTCTTACTAAAGATGCGCCAAATAAGAGTTCAACCGAATACGAATATTCGGCAGAATATTCGGACCAAAAAGTAACCAAACCGAATATTCGGCCGAATGATTCGGTTCGTTTTTGCACCAACAAAAATATGAACACATGGCTATATTAGCCAGAATTTTCATATCCTCTCCGGCTTCATCTATAGCGAACGATTATTTTCCGAAGCAGGAAATATTTACGAAGAAAAAAGAAAGAGATTGCTACCTCACAGAGCAGATAGTATAGTTTTTCTACATCATAATTTACCACTCTTAAATTTTAAATATTAATTATGTTTATTAACTTCACAACTTGACTAAATACTGACTTTTCACAGATCTCTGTATGCTGGTAATTGTTGAACAAAGTGACAACTTTGTTAAATTATAACTAAAATGTGGTGATTCCAGCTACTGGTAAATTTTATTTGGCGGATATTGTTTTACAACTAATGTTGATTTAAAATAAATGGATATATACCTACTTTAAATTTTTTGATTTTACAGAATGGTAGATTTTAATTAGCGAACCTTGCTGTTTGTTAGAAAATCAAAGCGTTAATTTAAAATAAAACTTGAATTATGTTGAGACTTAATGTTTAATTTTTTGAATGAATAATGATTGCATAATATTATTATTGTTTCATTTACAAATACCGTATCAGAATAAAGACTTTTAAATATATAAAAAACTTAAAATATCGCAATTTAAATGTTCGGTAATTATTCAGCAAACTAACTAAATATTCGGCCGAAAACAAATATTAAAAAATAGGCCGAACATACCGAATGTCAATATTCGACCGAACATTCGGCGCATCTCTATTTTATACCTATGTTGTGGATCACGAAATTGTATTTGATAGAAATGATAGAAGAAATTGTATTTGATAGATTTGATAGAAATGATATCTTTGATAGAAAACACCAGAATGAGTGAAAGTAGGACAGAACAATACTTACTGCAAGTCTACACATAGCATTACACGATTTCATTGTTATTTGAAGCTTCGGAGTCATCTTTCAAAAATGTATACAAATTTTCGTCTTTCAAATGATGCAATATGCTTTCTAGGTGTATTTTTCTCTTTTCTTCTTCCGATTCAGAAGCAATATATTTCACGTACACCTGTCACAGAAGGAGTAAGTGTCACATCTGGGTGCTCCAAATTTGAGGTTGAATTCGCTGTAGAATATGTTTATGTACGTTCCAATTGCCTTGAGATCTCTGAACATTTTTTAAAAATTTAAATCACTGCTCAGGTATAACACGGCTGATCCTTGCCTACAGTACTGACTATCTTGCTTAGGAAATGTATCTATACGAGACTTAATGATCGCTCTTATGTCGGCCTTTAGAGCATGAGGGCGGTCTAGATGTATTGCTCTCTTGTCATATAGGTCATCCGTCATGAAACCCTGTTTCATTTTTAATTTAGGATTTGAAGTCGTCGGGGTATTACTTGGAACAAGCCATAGAATGTCTTCCAGTATACTTGGTTGTCTTCTTGATTTACGTTGATGAAGTACTCCACAGTACAATGAAGTCGGAGACAGACTCGTTTAAAGACCTCCTTTTAACCTCGTTAAGGTTAATTTTAGTCTCCAAATACCGTGTCTGATCAGTTTGTAAAATAAGTCGTAATATTTTCTACGATTTTCTGGTGTGCACTTGTCATCATCAAAAATCACCGCGCATCCTTTTGTTTTACAGGAACATAGCCGAATCTAAAATGAAACGATACCACATTTTAATACTTTTTACAGTTAGGCTCTTTAACCCATGGTATGGACATCTTTCACTAGTGAAAGAAAAGCATTTGGAACACACCACCCTCTCGTTTGTCGTGCCAGTTCTACAGTTTAATATTTGAATATGATTGTTTCGTATCAAAATTATTTATCATCATAGCAATAATGCTATAGAGCTAAGAATGCATCATAGCAATAATGCTAAGAATGCAATTAGAAGCCGACACTATCTGACATAATAAAACATATATTATATTGAATACACCTTTAGAAATGTTGAAGTAAAACGTAAATAATCGACGCTGGTCAGAGGGATGCTCACGCGTGCGTCAAATTGCGCGCTCGACAAATTGCGCGCGCGCAATATTAGTTGTAACGTTTTTCCACGTACCAAAACAGTGTCCTGTTTCGATGGTTTAATGACTGCTTTTCTTGTGATGTACTGCCGTCCCGCATTCCGCAGCTTCTTGTTTCTGTTCCTATTTTTTACGTTCACTCTTCGTTTTTTTACCTTTATTTGACTGTTTTGTAGCACTATGACTTAAAACCACACCGCGTGGGTCCGCTGTCTTATAACTGTAGGTATTCCACAAACTGTCACTTTGGCAGGTCAGTATTGCGATAAACAAAAATATTAGATTTTTTTCCACTTTCATTTTATTCAGTAGTGCATATACATAGAAAGTATTTCCATCAAAAGTCAGCTTCATTCAAGCCGTTTGCCGCCTGCCACTCTCGGATCTCTTCCCTATTATAGATCAAAAGCTCGCTAACAAATGGGCCCGGAGGTGGCGAGAATCCTCATTCGTTAAAAGTAAGATATATTATCATATTCAGCTGGAAATAAATACCAAATCATGGTTCCACCACCAGCCTTTTACCCGTAAGGAAATCTCCACCATCTGCAGGATGGGCATCGGTCATTGCTGCACTCCCGCTCATCTCAGCCGAATCCATGTCCTCCCGACTCCACAGTGCGACTGCGGTC
>JAOPUG010000376.1:16175215-16185739 GCA_027564375.1 Micropterix facetella | reverse complement strand
ACCCAAGTATACAAATAGGTGGGCCTAGTAGAAATATCTACTGGCTAAACTGCCAGTGTTATGTGAGTATTTGGCTAACGCAGGTACAAACGGTTCATGATGTCTGTCGGAGGCCACGATATCACAAGAACGCGATGTCCGATTTCAAAAATTCATTCACCAATCTGTTTTCTTCAACAATGGGAAGAGCTGCTCAGATTTTGGGGTCTGCCATAAACCAAGTAAGGGAGCAGCTATATAAACGAACGGCTGAAAAATCACAAAGAAAACTTCTCCGAATTTAAAAGAAAAAATCGACTAAGTAAAGATTTTTTTTAAATCGGACTATGCTTTCTTGAGTTACAATGATAGGTTTAAGAGGTCATATACTATAAGTCCATGACACATAGGACTAAGAGGCTGAAGTTATCCGAGTTCAAAGTGGCCGGTGTGAAAAAACGACAAATAGGCAATTAAACCAATTTTAAAGTAAGAAAGCTCGAGCCGTTTAAAAGACCCACCAGACTACATACTATATAATAATGTAACATCTAATTCAACACGGATCCATAAAATCTAGAAATCCAATCGCCAGTTATTAATGATTTAATGGAATTTGTTTTAACTTTGTAGTTTTTGCTAATCATATTTTATATTACTTCCTGAATAGTACCTTATATAATTGGATATTACGATTTTTATCTTTTCCCATTCAATTTGCTTCATCAATGATATGTATTTAGGTGTGATGAAAGTATCTCTATCGGTCTTACGGACAGCTACTGACACTCATGTACCGCGGATTCGCAGAGATAAACTTAAGACACACGGGTGGTCATGCTCGAAAAAAATTTGGTTGAAAGTTCCTCCAATGAGGCATCGCCAATGAAAGAACCGTCAATTAAAAAATGTTAATATAGCACCAGTAACTCTAATGATAAACCGAAAAATATAATAGGGATATATAAAAGAAAACGCCACATTTGAATATGTAGTTAAAGAACAAAAAAATAAGACTAATCTCATAATGATGGCCGGTAGCGAGGATAAAAATCCCTACAACTATTCAATGAACTATCTAATGCATTTCATACATTATAATACTGTATGAAAAGAGTTGATTTGAGACCGGGAAACCGTAAATTTATTTTTATGTCTCCTACACCTAATTTAATTTATTCACTTGATGATCATGTCAATAGTAATAAGTATTTAAATGCTATTAATTTTCTACGCCATTTTGGTAGTATGAAATAAAGAACTGAACTGAACTGAATTATAATGTTGGTATGAAGGTAATCTCTTATTCTATATAGAGATTCGGCATCGCGTTGGCCATGGCTTGATAATATCGAGCAAGATCGAAATTGAGCATGAATTCCAGCGAAAGTGTATGGCATAAAGTCGAACATGTGTGACAGCAGTGTTACTCTAGAAGACATGTTTGATTGTGATATTTATTATACTTCAAACATCTATCACATAGTCTACTGTGAGATCACTTTTGTTTCAAAACATTCGTGATAAGACCAGCGAAACGAGTGCCTCTTAGCAAGGAGACGGCCTTTATTTGATTAACTAAATCCTAATAAAATTAATTTTGGAAATTGGCCAATGCCGCATACAGATATTTAATGGGAACGGAGGGGGGGGGGCGGAGGTGGAGAATAATAATAAATCCTCTTAATTTATTGCGCGCATTTATTAAAATTTTGATGATGGATTTTAATGAAATCGTTTGAATTTAAGTGAAGTTTTTGTACTTATTTTAATTTTTTGGCGATAGAAAAATTAGATACAAAGTAAGATAGATAGCAAAATCAGACGCTCAAATAATAAATTTGTCATTCAACAAATCATCTTCGACCATGTCTTTGGCGGTATTGAAAGAAAAAATTTGGTTAGGAGAACTACAAGAGGGAGATGTTGCGATGAATTCAATTCTGACGGTGGCCTCTAATAAAAATCATGTAGACACTTTAATTTAAATCTCTCCCTGTGTAAAAATGAGAATGTGAGTGCTCTTCGTTATCGCGGCGGGCGAAACTGTACCTTTCAGGAGTTAGAATTACATTATGCGGAGGGGAGGGCGGGTACAGCTCCGTCAGCACCAGCCTTGGGTACGATCATGATAGTGGTAACTGGCTTCGCAATACGCTAGAAGTTCATAGCTTCGTCTGAAGGTGCCTGGCTTCACTCGGTCTTCACAGGATCATAAGTCCTCAGTGAATGTGAATTTCATCCATTCAGGTTATGTATATTTATATTGTCATTTAACAAAAGTGTCCTATTTTTTTTCTAATATTTACCTATTTGTTGGTGATCTCATATTCACCTACTGATATATATCTACAAAGTCTTAAGATTTTCATTCTTTACAACTTTGCTCAACCGTGTATTTACGTAATGATTGTTAGTCACAATCGCATCACATAAGAGGTAATTGCAAAAAGAAATCAAAAGGTAAATGTAGCGTTGCAGAGTCAACTAATTATGCTAGAAAATAGGTGAATGCTCAACTCAAGTCTATTGTCCAATGAGCAGCGGCGATTTCAGAGGCATAATGAGCGGGTAACTGTGTGAATATTGTTGTGTGCCAATCCATCCGTGGATAATAATAATCAAAGTAATGAACACGAGACATAACGGAGCACATTGGTAAGTGCCTAAGCTACGGGCGAACCCGTGACCCAAGGATGTTTCAACGAAATTCACCCTGAGATGAACGCAGAGACTTTTGGACGTATACAATCTACGTACCAAGCTACACCACTGCCAGTCAGATGCCAACCCTTACAGCATGGCACTGAGCAGACATCCAGCGGGCGACCTCGCCCCTAGACTCCCAGATTTGGACGGATTTCTCCATCCTACCGTCTGGTCACGGGTTAGAAGTCGTTTGCACGGCTTCTACCTACTTTAATGTACACGGTATTCAGTGACTCGGAAATACCGCGGATCCGAGGCGGATATATCATCCGAGATCAAGTGACCAAAGGTCGTTTTTAAGGATAGGTGACAATAGGTCAACCTCTTAGGGAACATATATTCTCAAACTTCTCCGGGTCTCCGCCGATTAAGCAGGATAGCCGGTAAACCGATCAGTTCGTCAGCAGCCCACTTCCACCTAAGGCAACCCCCCAGATCCGCCGCACAGCTGTTTCACCAGTTTAGTCCCTGGCCGAGTTGACATAAGTGGCTATCTGGCCCAAACTGCAACGGAACCATTAGGAACTATCATCATTATAAATCAATCAAAATTTACGATTGTATATTCTCTATGAACATTGCCGAGTATAAAGACGCGAACTGTGATACAGTGAGTGTTGTGTGCACGATAGCATTTAAAAAGTCAAGCGCGCCGTCCTTAGACTGTTATAATCCACGTAGAGCCAAGCAGCAGTAAACCGTTTACCCGTAGAACAACAGCGGGCAAGAATTGTCAGTACTTTGGTTCACGCCGGACGTCGAGGACATAACCGATATAGATTTTCTTATAATTTTTAACCGATATAGATTATGTCATAATTTATAACCGATATAGATCTGTTATAATTTATGAATAGGTAGCCAATCACCCAAAGGACGATGTAAAAAAACATTTATATGGCAGTTTTATGTAGCGAGAATTTCATGGAGCAAATTTCGATATGAATACCTACTCAGGAAGGTTTTTATTGTAAGTATCATTAATAATTACTACAGAACGATAACATGAAAAATCTTTCGTTAATCCCAGAAACAAAGAGTTGAAGAGCACTCTATATACATTGCAAACATTTCGAAGTTTACTGGTTTTTTAAATATTTTTTGGTGAAAAAATGTTGAATTGTATAAAAAATAACATGAAAAGTAGCGAAGTAGCCCGTCCCGTGATTGGTAATCCTTGACTTATACAAAATTCCTTAAAACCTATTCCAATAACTTTCTCTCATCACCACGATACCAACAGTACCCATATACGCTATGCTTCCTCTACCTGTTGGTCAGATCCTCGTCCAGTCCAAGTAAACCAAGATACAACTGCAGCAGCACCAAAAATGGCTTAACACCAATTCCAACAAGTTTCTCTCGACACACCAAATCCAAAAATACCCATATAAGTTTTGCTTGCTCTACAGTCTACGTACCTATTGGTCAGATCCTCCTCCAGGTAAAACTGGATATACCGGAAGAAGCACACAAAATGGCTTAAAACCTATTACAACAAGTTTCTCTCGTCACCACGATTCCAAAAACACCCATATAACTTGCTACCTATTGGTCAGATCCTCCACCAGGGAAATTAAACCAGGATGCACATGTAGCAGCACCTGCGGGACTCGGATCGAATTTGATTTGGGTCACACAGGAAAACTGCATACCAAATTTGGTTAATATTAGACCACGGGAAGTCTTCAGATATACGGACAAACAAACAAACAAATGCACAAAAGCACAGCATGCATCACAATATATGGCCCGTCCTACGTAATACTACGGACTGACCAAAAACCAATAAATTGTGAAATATATTCAACCGCTTTAGAGAATTCATCCACTTATTGACTTATAAATTGGCACTGGGATGTGTTATTTTATAAATCGGAATCTGAAAATATTATAGTCAATTTTAGTTTGTTTTTATCGATATTTCTATGCATATTTCTCGTAAGATATATAAAATTATTAAGGCACATATACTTTCCATGTTTTCCATCTCTCTTCCTCCCGTGGCTTAAGGTGACGATATATATAAAAAAATGTCATACAAATCTCATAAGAACATCTCAAACAAATGCACCGAACGAAGACGGCTCCGCGCATTTGTATGAGAAAATTAATAGACATGTGCTGTAGAAAATAATATGTTTAAGAGATATCTACTAATGTTTTGTTTGAGAAAAAATCGATTGTACTGCAAGTTTAATATATATATAGCTAATGTAAAAACTATCAAAATAAAAAAACATGCAATAATAAGTAATATTTAATAGTGAATATGGATGAAACTTGCACTTTTTATATACATGTTATTTATCAAATTCCGCGATAGTCATGTACTTTATGACTATTGTTAAAATTCTAAAGACCTACTGTGAAAGATAAGTGAAAAAATACTCTAAAATTAAAGCTTTCTGTATGGTTAGCAGATTATTTTTTCTCAAATTTTCAATCCTTTATGAAAAATCTGAAACAGCTATTTACTTGTACTTAAGAGAGGTATCCTTTGTTATGATATTTTTTCAGTGGCTAACATCATCAGTTAGTTCACTACGATAGTTCAAAAATTGCCAAAATATAAACGACGAAATTTATATACATCGTTGCCTTAAGTAAAACTATAGCCACGTGAAACTTTAGACTTTTATTTGATTATTCGTATATCATTTGTAGTTAAAACATTAATCTCAACAGATAAGAGAGATAGTTTTAATATTTCTCTATAATGTCAAAAGGCAAGAGTGATAGTTGTCGAATCTTGATTGTTGATGCATTAGTACGACAGTAAATTTACGACAAACGCGGCGCTTACACAATAGCACGCAATTATTTTTTTATATCCGCAATTAGGCGGAGTATGTACATCATAACTGTTTTTTACCCATTTGTATCAATTAATTAGTTAATCATGCAGCGGAACGAGGAATTAAAAGTGTAAAATGACAATAATTACCTATGATAAATTATGACTATTGCATGCATTCCTGAACACGAGTATTAGTCATAAAATTGGGTGATTGGCCTTGGTCATGCCATTTTTTTAATGGCAAGCACGTGAAGGGCGAGGTAATAACGACGGTTAGCGAAAATTTTAGAACACCTCACAATTTGCATCAGTAACATGATAAGTGAGTTTTAATTTATGAGATTGTAATCTCGAACCTTTAATAGCTCAATTTAAACAGCAATTATCCTACTATCATTCCCAGATTTTTTCGACTTCAAAATTTATCCCCCCCCCTCCCCCAGAATACTAATTTTACTAAAAACAATTCACCTCTTTCTTTAAAATAATTCAGGGGGTAGCTCACGGCTCTGTTTTGGGATCTCTATTATTTTTAATTTTAAGGCGGTCCCGTAAATATGTTCACTGATGATACTAGTGCAATTATCAATGGTAACAATCATTAAGAAGATTTGATTGAAAATGCTGACAAGTTCTTAGTAATTTCAAAATCTTGATTTCATGCAAATTTAGTAGGTAGTAAATTATGATATTTATGTTTTTTAATGTCTTCTGGAATATTACTTTTTTCATCCTAAATTTTGTATATATTATGTTCATTGCATTATTTTAATTTTAATTCTTAATTGATTGATTATGTACTTTTACTGTTATTATTTTGATAATTAATTCCTTTGAATCTTCGGCTTATTATCTTGGAGTTATTTAATTTCAACTGTTTAAATGTTTTTTATACGTCCTATATATATGTAACCAATATTGTTTGTATTTTGGATTTTTAATTGGTAATGTTTTGTTTCAAAATTATTACGTAAATTTTAGCACCTACTATATATTAAGAAAATTTACAAAACAATGTGTCTTTTTTATTCTTTCCGTATTTATGCAGTTTGATTATGGAACCAGCTCCTCCAAATATCGGAGGTGTTCTATCGCTCCCTATTTTCAAACGTTTTCTGAAAAAGCATTTTTTCTCTCACCAAAAGTAAACACTTCCCCCTTTTATGCATTTTTATTTAACATTTATCTAGCACACCCTTTTAAGTAATTTTAATGATGTTTTATGTAGAGTATTAAATTACTACATATTCTTGATTGAATTACCCGGTAACTATCTCAACGACGCTATGGTTGATTGTAAGAGATTGCCGTAACGCGATAAGTCCGCCACTGTGCAAAACTGCAACTTTTGATCAATATATAATTACAATAATTATTGTTTTATTGTACTACTTTTGTATTAAATGTCTTTGAGGCCTAATCATTTAGGACATCATTTTATAACTATTTCCAACACACATATTTCTTGTAACATAACGTAAGACCAACAAAGAATACTACTACTAGTTATTATAAGACAATTATTCACAAACATGTTTCTCAAAATATTTGGAAATTGTTTTGTCTCAAACTTGTACCAGAAATCGCCGAGAGTCATTGGATCACCATAAAAAAGAAGAAGAAGAAGATGTCACAGTTGATCTTGTACTTGTGCACGAGCATTAGACACATCGATATATCATTAATTTTAAAATGAAGGCGATGTGGTGTGTCGGTTAATAGATTGGAAAAAGATCCTTGGTCTGGTATGTACCCGAAGTGAGGAATGACCTTTGTAAACTGTCCTAAGGCATCGCATATCCAATACACATACTAAGTCTATTCAATTTTAGTTTGTTTCATTTTTAAATCCCACTATGATTGGAATACAACCGAATAACATTTTTACTATAAGGTCATTACAACGTTTTGTATACTGTGGAATGAAGGTGATATGGGTGGCCAAAATTTGATTCATCTCCATTCATTGTTTGACAAACGTAAATAATGTTAGGTTCGGGCCGCATCAACAACTCATTCTCTCGCACACTGGCTCGGATCACATGTATGACATTTTACCAATGCACCAATGCACGATGTTAGGTGTCGTATAGCAGCTATATTTTTTCACAAGGCAATTTGATTTTCTTTCTCGTACGGAGTTTTTCATGAGCTTGTAATGTGAACGCATTTTTGAGTCGGTGTTCGAGGTTGTTGACGTGGCCTGTAGGCATAGAGCGGGGAATTTCCATCACTTTCCAACACTTCACTCCGACACTTGTATTATTGTAAATGTAATTTATGTAATTTGTAAATGTAATGTACTTTGTAAATGTAAATGTTTATTACAAATAAACCATCTGTCATGTAAAACAAAATACTTAGGTTTTAATATACAAAGTAATTAGATCGTATTTTCCCATATTCAGTTCTATTACAATCAGTGCCTAGGGGAATTCCGACAATAATAGTTTAAATGATTTTACATAGTCACAAGTAATATCAGGAAAATAAACACTAAGCAATAAGATATCTCTAACTATTTATTGTAAAAGTACGTCTATAAAAATCCATGGGTGACAAGCCTTATAGCATCTGATTTGGCGTTGAAAAATCTATATTATAGTTATCGCAATACAATGATTTATTTAGTTTATCGTTTCTTTATAATATGTTATAATAGCTTTGTTTCTTTGGTTATATTTGTTTTCAGAAGCATTGAGTTATAACCTATATATCTCAATGTTCAGAAGTTACATTATCAAAAATATTTTTATTAGAAATTTAAAGCTTAGCTGCAAAGCGGTTGATTCAAATTTAATTATCGAGATGGATGAACTTTCAATTTTAATTGAACTTTTAAAAAATGACAACATTGATGGTTTATTTATTATTTGGTTAACAAATGGATATGCATTGATAACAAGTGCTATGCATGCATACATACAATTTAGTCTTTAACAAAATAGACATATGAAACCAACAACATAATCGATCCTTCATTAACGAGGGACGAGAAATGATAAAGAGAAGCTGGAGATAAGACTGAACATCATGCGTTCCCAACTTCACTCGCATGCACAAACGCCATACAGACACGCACACACATACGCACATGTACTCTCAATGATTCTACACAAACCTCTTCTTCTTTTTTGTATTCTTTTTTGTCTTCTTTGTGTTATGAGAATAGTTCGTGTTCCTTAGTAATGTCTTGTTTATAATTTATAACATCAATGGCTTTGTTATCATTAAAGTTTATATTTATATTTTATTGATATGCTGTATGTTTTTAACAAAAATAAATAAATAAAATGTTAAAGTCTGGGAAATATTGTAACAAGGATTGCATAGGGTCTGTTAAATGCTCACATATGTTTATGTTTTATTGCATATCAGTCGTAAATCCCAATTCATTTGTGCTTAACTAGAGGAAATTCAAGGATCCTTATGAAGATCTCGCGGAACCCAGTTCGGGAACAGCTGCCCTACTTTGCAAAGACTTGCCTGCAGTGTATTCCTTTCTTTAGCCCATAAATAATTGTGAATGCCTGCTTTTGCAAAACAAAACACCTCGACACTCAGAAGCATGTAATCCTTAAATGAAAATAGGAATGACATTTGCAGTTCCCTGTTCACTAACTTGCTATCCAACAGCGCGCACGTGGTAAGAAAAGCAAAGGAAAACCACCACACATTTTTTTAGTTACACCAATACTGCTAATTTTAACCACCTAAATACGGCATTTAATATCCCAGAGAGTGAGATATGCAGTCATGGTTGCCTACACGTTTGACATCAGATACGAAACCATAAGAAGACAATAAATGCTTCATGTAATTGATTCCAATACATCTTAGTGACGTTCACCAGTACAACTTCCACTATAGTGACTTGACTTGACTTAACTAATAGATAGAGGCGGGGTCAATATTTGTTAACGAAACGAGTAGGTGACGCGAAAGCACTGTACTGCTACCATAAACGGCGTCCTTGACCAATATAGTCCTGCAATCCAACAATCGGAAACAAAAGATATATCAAATGATCCGTCAGAGCTAGCGCCAGGAGTGCATGTCAAACAATAAAGCACGAGTGGTTAGATACGAGTAGATAGAAGCGGTAACAAAAGGCTGCCAAGAAAGGCGAGCCATCAGGCGACAATGGAATTCGCTGCGGCGCGTTAGGAATGCTTGTCGGCTATCGAGCGGCGACGGCGCGGGCGCCTTCGCCTCCGCCTGCTTGCTAGAGGTCGACCGAATTATTATCCTATCGTATATAAGTGGATCAACTATGTACAGGGGCCTAATGGGGCTGTGCAGCTCGGGCCATATGACCATCTTATTACACCGGTCGGCCTGACTCACGGCTCAGCTCCCATCCGGCAGCCTCGGCTAAGAGGGACTAATCTGCTGAAATCCGCTTTGCGGCCCCACCAGGGGTAACACCTCGGGCGGCCCTGGGCGGTTGAAGTATTGATCGGTTTATCGGCCTTGCTCAACTGACGAATAGCCGTGGGAGTCTAGTTGTCTAATATCAACTATGAAATCGAAGACTATCGCGGTTGTTTGACATTATAAATAAGATAAAACGAATTTTGCCGCGTGAAGTTTATAACACCCGTCCCGACATTTCAGCGATGTTGCAACCGCAGTTTTCCATGGTAGACCCTGTCTATTTATAGTTGCGTAATGCTTTTTAAGGCGCGGGAGGCAGATGTTGACCTGGTGTCATCTATCCTTAGAAACGACCTGTTGCCACCCGATATCGGGTGGCTCTCCGAGTAAAGGACGCGACGGGTCCGCGGTATTTTTAAATAACGGAATACCGCGTTATCACATCAGGTAGAGGTCGCGCAAGCGAGTCCGAGCGTGGAACCTCAGACGGGTGGACGGAGAAATCCGACTTAATCAGGTAGTCAGGGGTGAGGCTGCCCGCTGGGTGGCAATTCCCAGTGCCTTGCCGTAACTAGTAGGACCCCGGCGGCTGAGCACCAACCGGGCGCGTCTCCAGGTGGCGGATAGGAGAACGCTCGAGGGGGGCCCCCGATACAGGA
>JAOPUG010000376.1:15759623-15773563 GCA_027564375.1 Micropterix facetella | reverse complement strand
TATGTATATTTTGGTTTTGAATTGTAATGATTTATGTTATGCACTTGTAACAACCCAATTGGGAAACATAATTGGGTAATTCCTAAACGACAAATCATGATCCAGACAAGGTCAAGTGAGGTCGGAGAAGTACACCAAGAAATTACAAGAAACAATCATCACTCGCCAACAGTAAGACAATGCACAGCATTGTCCAATCGACTGACCCAGGAGGAAGCCCGTTCAACCCCCTCAAGAGAACAATAGAGTAGACGTCATAAGACAACTATAAAAGCCATTACTTCAGCCCAGACATCATCCACGTCGTCGTTAGATATTTAAGGAGTCAGATCTCTACCAACCAGCCGCGAATCGGTCCACATAGCAGTTGCAAACGCTCATCCGCGCTGCGTTTCGGCGCCGGTGTTGGGATATCATTGTCTACCAACCATTCTATATCACAGCATTGTGTAATCGACTGACCAAGGAAGAAGCCCGTTTATTACGCCTCAAGAAAACAATAGAGTGAATGTCATAGGACCACTATAAATGTCAGTACTTCAGCCCAGACATAATTCACATCGTCGCCAGATTTCAAGGAGTTAGATATCTATCAACGAGCCGCGAATTGCTCCGCATAGCAGTTGCAAACGCCTACCAATATTCATCGTTCACCAATAGTCTATATGTGTAAAACACTAAAGTAGTTGATTGAAATAATATATTTTTTTCTAAATTTTATACTTACCTTTTAAAAACTTGTAAAATATTGTAAAAAAACATGTAAAATCAATAAATGCGACTATTATTATTTGCTATTATTTCAAAGTATCAAAACAATACAAAAAAAACAAGGAAACATTAAGAGGTTGGAATTACTTTTACTATCTCCCGGCATACTCCTCTCAACATCTGTATACCTCCCTCACCATCTGAATACCAACTGATTACCACCGATCGCATAGCGTTATCACATTAATTACATATCTGTTTGAGTGATGTCGCCCATTAGGCTAATGACAAACTAAGAGCCATCTGTAAATGGGAAGTCAATGACTTTGTCAAGTCCACTCACGTAATACAGTCTGGCTCTTATACTAAGCAAGTGTGAGCACCTACACGTATCGCCCATTCATGCCAAAGTACTTGGTAACATGTGGAGCGTATGGTAATACTCGAGAGCTATGTCGTATGCAAGCATAGTTATTTATATGCTAATAAATGTGTGTATATGACATTACAATCATTATTATTGGAGGATATTCTTGCTTAATTTAAATTAAGTACCGTCATTCGGGTTGGAAATGTACCACTTTAATAGATTTTCTCATGTTTGCAAGAAACTGTATATTTCTTTATCAAATAAAAAATGCTTATATATCAACAATTAACTTTTAATTCTTTTGCAATACGTCTCAGGAGTTCCGCTGTCGGCCAATCTAGTTACTCTTATTTCATAGAGATTTAGAAATATTGTAGATTGAGTGCATACCTTCTGAGTGCATACTGCAGAAATTAAAAATCTTATTAGATAATATTTCAAATAAAAACATAGGCATACATAGAAAGAATAACTTTAAATAGATACAATTTTAAATAAACTGGAATAATGTAGTTACTATGTATTATAATATTATCCCATGTGAATGTTTCTTTTTAAATCTCTGTTATTATTATTTTATTATCACTTATTATTTTCATTAAATCTCTATATTCTTGATGATTTCTTTTTAATTTTTATCAGTTATTTTATCTTTGTAAGTAAATTCTGACTATTATTGATGAGCTTATAATTTGTTTATATTTTAAATTACTGGCAATATTTTTTATGTGTATGTTATAAAATGAAAATGCTAATGATTAAAATAAATCTTCTACCTTAGAACAGGCGGCAGCCTAGTTAGGTTCTGACTATAGTAAACTGTAAGTACCTATTGTAAATTTGATATGAATAAACGAATTTGAATTAATCGTTTTATATGGACAAGTATATCAAATTAGTTACATATCAGAATAAAAAATGGACTCCTTTTATATGGATAATGATACCAAATTAGTTACATATTCGGATAAAAAAAGGTATTTGTGGAACATTCTCTTCTAGGTAATAGGAGCGGGAATGTGCCACACATACCAATAACTTCTAACTAAAGAAGAACCGCACTTTTTTACCTTTAGGTAATGTTAAATTAGGCTACGCGTACTTGTTAAAACTATGTTGTTTTATAAATAAGATTACCGAATTTACCACGTGAAGTTTTTAGCACTCTACGTTTCGGCGATGTTTCAACCGCCGTTGTCCAGGGTAGACTAAAGTCAGCCGTTGTTTTGCGGGTAGGCGGCAAACAGTTACTGTTACTACGTATATTATAACTGTGGTGGACGGCGGGTTTGGCGCGCACGAATTTTGAAAATCCGCTGTGCACACAGCACTCACTGTTCTTGTGTTATTTGTTCTTCTGGGTTCTTCTTATTTCAATGGCTTCCCGGATCATGCGCGGAAAGTTAAATTGTTCTTTGGATAGTATAATAGGATTTTGAAACTGCACCAATAGTTAGTTCCGCTATCCAATATGTCTTCGCAGAGCGTCGATTTTTCTGGCTGAACGTTTTTAACAGCGTTGATGTGTTCCATCAGTCGAGTGGCTAAGGGCCGTTTCGTTTGTCCAACGTAGGCTAACACACAGCTGCGTTTGATTTTATACACACCCGGAGTTTGTAGTGGGATTACATCTTTTACATGCCTCAGAGATCGATCTATATTTTGGGTCGGTTTGAATATCGTTTTTATATCGAATTTGCTTAGCATATTACTTATTCAATCTGTCAAATGATAATGTCAAAAAAGAACGATTGTTTTAATCAAGGCGGACTGCCTTAAATTAAATACGCCGATTAAAAACGTTTTAATCTTTAATTTGTATTCCATATTTCTCTGCCGCAAATCTACTTGAAATTGTATATAACCATAATTTTACTTATATTATAGGCTATTATAGGCAGACTTATATTCTCTGCTACCAGAAGTTATTCGGTACAACTTAACAAGATATTCATCAGTCTGAAATAAAGAAAACAACAAAATAAAACAAAATTATCGATGGCACATTTAGATTTTTCCTAAAAAATCTCGTACGTTATAAACACAAACCATCCGAATAATGCATTAGCTTATTTTGTTAACAACTAATAGTAATATAGATAAATATACCTTCAATTTAATATCTCCAATAGTTTTTTTCCTGGCGCCACAAAGTTTGCACCTGACTTCAAAAATGAGGCGAATCCACCGAATTTTCGTTCGATAAAATTTGATAGCTATATTTTTCCTTAGTCGTTTAAATTAAGTCTTCTAGATATCGCGATTAGTATTGTTATGAAAGGCGACTATCGATTTGGGCGTATTATTTTAAACAATTTAAAATATATGGCTGGGCCCTGGTGGCAGATTTTAAAACGCGTGGCAAATTGCCACCCTGAAGACAGGTAGTTGAAAGTAATTACAATAAAAGAAAACTATAAAAAAAACGAAATAAAGAATTTATCAAAAAAGTAGGTATAGCAATAAAACCTGGATTCCTAGGAATAAATCAATCGAGTCTGAAGTCAAAATCGTCGATGGTCAAAAAAATAACTTCAAATTCCTCAAAAATATGTTCGACCTGTGATGGCACATGGCACCTGATGAGGATGATGACTTCTGTATTACATACCTTTTAAGCAACAGCTCCTTGAAAATAGACATAATATCATGATTTAATTATTTGAAGGCGACTCGAGTTTCAGAGTGGATAGTTCCGCGTTTAGAGTTTGCGAGTCAGGTAATGTAATTATGGTGATATTCCATTAACTACATAGTTTGAAGTCATGTTACAAAGCTAATGCAGACGAGTTTGGAAATAGAGTTCGTAGTCAAACGAACTACATTGTTGCTAACGGCGTTCGAATAACGCGGTCATATTTTAAGTTTGTATGTATTTGTGGTTTTTACAAGGCCTTTTTCGTAAGTAGGATCAAAATTTAAAAAATCAACCATGAGATTTTTGTCGAATTTTATTAAAAAAATAGTAAACTTGGATATGTTTTCAATTTGTTTAAGACGTTGTTCAAGTTTTTGACTCTTAGATTAATGAAAGGTATTTCATTTTATATATCTAAAGTGAATATTATAATCTTCATAGGTAGAGCCGTTTTCCGTTTCATATAATAATTTCTAGCAGAATCATTTCTAAAAATGTTAATATCACCATCACAGGAATTGCCTCTCGCCTATCATTGCTCGTTAAAAATAATTTTATTATGATGTTGTTGGAATACTGTACAATTACATGATGCTAACGAGTCCCTTCTTCGATTAGGTTAATTTTTACATCCCTCCTCGTTTGGATTGGAGACATAAAGGCCCTACCAACTGATACTTTTTAATACCAACTCCGTGCAAAAATATGACCGTCAAACAAAACCATACCAACAAGGTCGAGGCTTTTGAGATGCATGTAGACGCTGGGAAAAATTATGAAGATCAAGTGGAATGTCTTCACAACAAATGTCGAGGTGACATGAGAGCAGGTGAGAGAATGTCTGTATATCATATCATATCAAATCATTTATTTCGTATAAAAATATACAGGTCAGAAATATACATATTTAAAATATATATATATCGTATAAAAACATACACACTTGTTTTTAAAATCAGTTTTCAAACCTTAGGTTAATGTTAATAAAGTAGATTACTTGTTTACAGTGCATTATTTCGAATATGTAGACTTTGATAACAAAAAGGGTAAAATAAGAAATTATAATAAGAAATCGTTTAAATTTTAATAATACTTTGATGCCTATGGGTCCTACCACAATCTTCTATGGAATAAAAGATTTAATAAGACAGGCTTCCAAGCACACCCTGAATACATTGTTGGTGGCTGTATATTTTATAAATCACTAAGGAAATCGTATTTGTTAGGCCCGGCAACATCGGTTTTCGTGAGAGAGACGTTTACGATTCAAACGATTATGGGATTGTGTTTCATACGCATGGTTAATACCGTTTATATAGAAGAATTTGGATTCAAGACTGTACTCGGGCGAGCCCGTCAACTCGAGGCGTTTAAACGAACTTTATCGTTATATCGCCCCGAGATGAAACGTACAGAATTTGGACATAATATATCCACAATCCAACTACGCCACTGCCCGTCAGAGTCCTACTCCTTATGACAAGGTACTGGGAATTGCCACCCAGCGGCCAGCCTCACCCACTGACTACCAGATTAGGTCGGATTTCTCGGTCCACCCGTCTGATTCCAGGCTCGAAGTCATTTCTATACAGACCTCTACGCGCGGCCTCTACCTGGTGTGATAACGCGGTATTCTTTCACTAGGAACTATCGCAGACCCGTGGCGTCCATTACTTAAAGAGCCACCCGATATCGGGTGGCCATCAGGTTATTTCTAAGAATAGGTGACACCAGGTCAAAATCTACCCCCGCGCCGAAGCATTACGTAACTAGACTCTCCCGAATATTCGTCAGTTGAACAAGGTCAGAAAACTGACTAATGACCACTCTGCGTATATCATGGTCGGCCCGATCACGGCTCAGCTCTCATTCGGCAGTCCCCTCGAAGAGGACTAAATCGACGAACCCGTTGTTCATGGAGGGAAGACCTCGGGCGATCCTGGATGTTTGAGCGCTGTTGGCTCGCCGGCCTTTGCTCTGCGACCTTCCTGAATAAGGGCCCTCCGGCGTATAATATATATGCGACAAGGACGTGCCAGATCCCACCGTATCCCGGTAATGCGGTGACACTGCGTGAACACTTCGGATGGTTGGTTGTCTGTGCACTGGCGTGGCGGCCCTTGCTCAACAACGAATAGTCGAGGGGGTTGGAAACGTAATGCGAACTAAGAAAGCGGGGATATTTAGATATCTTCCATCCTTAGAAACGATACGTTGGCCGCCCGATCTCGGATGGCAAGCCGAGTAAAAGGCGCCTAGCATCCGCGATAATTCCAGTGAGGAATTGCCGCTTAATTAAGGTAGAAGACCGCACAAGCGACTTCGAACCTGTTACCGTCGGAGAGATCTGACCACATCTGGAAGTAAGGGCACGATAGATGCCACAATGGGCTTGAAAATTCCCAGTGCCTCGCGGTAAGGAGTTGGACTCCTACGGACTGAGGCGGAGCTTGGTACGTAGATTGTCTTCGTTGAAGTTCTCCGGGGTGGCCGAGTTGCTGTATAGAAGACGCAACTGTATAGAAAACGTCAGGCTCTATTTAACATATAGCACTATGGATGGGACTGTCAAAATCAGTAACTCTCGGAAGTAGGGCTTGGCGAAAGTACTTGAGGTAGTTGAACAATTGTACGGCTTTCTCGTTTCTGAAGTACGAGAACGCGCATTCGATTTGCAGGGCAACCCCAAAGCTCCAGGCCACACATGAACAGCGAGTGTATGTATGCCAAGAAACACGTACGCTAAGACACAGGCATCTAGAAGTGATTGTAGCCGGTACACCGCATAATACGCACTTTCCAACCTTCGCATAGTGCATCACTTTGGGTATCCCATCTCGGTATTTCACTATGGTATTCACTATGGTTATTCCATCATATACTCGCAAACCTAACCTGTAGGCTGTAGTTCACTCTTAATAATAACATGCAAATTAAAGTGCATCAAATGAGTATCGGTTGTATATTTACAAGTCCCAATCCCTGACACGTTTATAGTTTTCCATGTTAATTTTTTTTTCTATTATATCTTTTTTAAATAAACCTTGTCTGTAATTTTATATTAACTTGAATAGTTGTATATTGCTAAGAAGATTATAAAACAGATATTAATTTAAATGTATGTTTATTACCTACATATATAATACATATAGCTGCCTATTTCCTGTTAATTCCTTGTATACTTTGTTTGGACTACCTATTTACATTTAACATTTTCTCATATTACGTTGAAATATATCCTAAATTCACGATTTTTTTATTTCACGATTTATTCCTTTATAATGTTTGTCTGCTTGCGCGCACGGTACCTCAAGAACGCGTTGTCTGTTTTCTTATTTCCTTCGCCAATAGGTTTTATTCGCCAATGGGAAGAGCTGATCAGATTTAGGGTTCCGTACCTACGAAAGAAATCGGAGCTGCCATACAAACGAATCCCTTTGAAATCACATTTTTAGCTATACGATCAGGGCAAATCGATCGGGGGTGCTAAATGAGTAAGGTAAGTCCGGACGAGTCAGGTGCGGAATGAGTAAGATAGTATGTCGGAGGAAGTCCGGCCGAAGGTGCGAGATGAGTAGGATAAACGGGGCAAGGCCGGCGGAGGTGCGGAATAAGTAGGGTAAGTCCGGGCAGTGGTTCAGAATGAGCAAGTTAAGTCTTTCAGAAAATATCATATTTATAAAATATATATACTTCTTAAAATATCGTACTGTCTTTTTATAAAATATATATACTTCTTAAAATATCGTTGTACTTTTATAAAATATTCATAATTTTTGTTGATATTGTATTTCAAGAAAATATCGTACAATAGATATTGTACATAAATTGGATTTACAAAAATAGAGTACATTTAAAAAATATCGATATTTCATCAAAAATCGTATTCGTGAAAATTATCGCATTGTCATAAAATATCGTACTTTTTAAAAATAATATCGCAATATATAATCGCATCGTAATATATAATCGCAATATATATCATCGCAATTATATCGCAATATTAAGTTTAGAAAATAATGTACTTTACGAAATATCGTCGTATCAGAACATATTGTTCTATCGGAACTTTTAAAAATCTAATAATCGAAGGTGAAAACCCTGGAAATAGTAATATTAGTGATAGTGGGTCTAGTGTTGGACGTATCAAATCCCACGTTCGTCCGGAGTGCGACAGGGCTTTCCGTGTTTCCCTTACCACAATCGCTTGGCGAGCAAGATATAGGAGCAGGCAGGGATCCGCTGCGCTCACATTCGTGAGCTATTTCGTTTCGGGAGACGAAGTCTAGCGTAAATTTAGCTAGTTTTTTTATAATGTTTAGAGCTAGAACATACACAGCTTCTTGATATTTCTCCGAGAAAGCGTCCGACATAGGACGATTGACCCGCCCAATATTCAAAACGCTTTGTACTTACCATATTGTAATTTAATCGTATGGCTTCCGGCGTATTCGACACGATTTCTTTGTTCCCCAGCAACGACAAATAAAACGCATTATAGACTTACTTAGAAAAATGGTAGATAGGGCCAGTAGCTTGACGCGCCGTCTCGATGTAAGGCTTAGCAAGACCTGTGGCAGAGAAGTCCCACTAAGGAGGATTACCGAAGGAGGGTAGAGATTGCTTTATGAAAAATGTCCGACTTCTAATGCGCTGCGTACAGACTGGTGAAACGTATCATGCAATGTAATATAGCATGCAGTCTGGATGCTTCGCGCGCACAAACTGCACATATAGGTACTCGCGTCTGCTTCCGCCAAACTCTTGCAATGAAACATAATACGCGCACGAACTGTGCATACTACTCGCACGAACAGTACGCGATCTCGCGAACTAGAAACCGCCATTTCGCGCATATCCGTCATGTCAGTCTGATGTGACCACGCGAAGGGAGTGCGACGACCAAGTTCTTGCTCTGACTATTGTCAGTACTACATCAACGCCGAAGACCCTGACGATGGTGGCGTATTAGAGCGAGTTCAAGTTAACAATATTAGAGCCAGTTCAAGATTGTGTCAAACCACGCACAGATACTAAATGAAACTGAACATTTCCAAATTCTGTCAAAATGTTATATAATCCATAACCGAAAAAAGGCAATATAACGTAATTATATAACATTTTAATAAAAGAAAATTCCAAGATTTTTATAGAACAATGGATGGAAAATTCGGTCACAGAAATTGACATTGTTTGAGTTATGCGTTATGAATGAATGAATGAATGAATTTTATTTCTGACCACGAGATATCCATATAAAAACAATTTTTGTTTTTAGATTAAGTTAGTACACTGACACACACATAATACAAAATATAGTAGGCATTAGCAGGTATTCTATTAATAGGGGTAGGGCCGCAACTATTGTTCGAAAAATTAAGAGAGGGCCGCAAATGTATGGGGATCGTAAATGTACGGAGCCGCATCTGTCCAGAAACCCCATCTCGAACAAAAATTCCGAACTTACAGGTTATTTTGCACTTAGCTAATGCCAATGTTCAATGTTGTACGAATGTGCTGCCATGTATTTTTTTATCTGATTGTATTAGTTGTCGTACAGCATAAATGCTAGTTTCTGTTGCCGCTGCCGCCGGCCTGCCTTTGCGTGAATCGTCTTGGAGATTAATATGTCCACGTTTGAATTTATTAAACCAGAAATACACAGAACTACGAGATGAGGCTTCATCAACAAACGTAAAATTAAATCTCTGGCAACTTTATTGTTGACATAAACCACAGGAAAATCGTAAAAATTCATATGTCGAAAATGTTCTCGATTTAAATCCTTGGTTAGGTAAACAATATATTTTCAAGATGGCGCCACAAAGGAAAAACAAAGGACAGACGTACAAAATAAAAGGTATTCTGCAGCCAAAGGGTTCCGATTTCAGAAATATGAGTTACTTGTTATATCTTTATCGCGTGGCCACTTCCAGCACATTTTATTGTGGCCGACGTAATAAAAGTAATAAATAATTTGGTTGATATCTTGTTCGATATTTTAAAATATTTTTTAAAATCAATTTTCGTTATTAGATATCTCAAAATTCATGAATTGTATAAAACAATTTTCGAAAAAAACTTTATTTTATTATAACATTGTTTATGGGCATTGACAATAGGATTCGGTATTTTATTAAATAATATTCTACCCTTGTAATCGTTATCCTCTTTGTATAGGTTAGTACAGGGCATCTAGTTCTACTTGTGATTTTGTCTTGTACTGTGCTCGTGTACGTTTCTCACTACTTTGAGGTCTTGTTATATTTTATGTATGTGTTCAGCATAGAGAGACACGGCAACTTTAATATTTTCAACTTTTTAAAATATTTCTTTTATTCTCTTGTAATAAAGTCTCTTTTTTGTGTATTAAGCGTGTGCAGGTTGCGCTCATGAGTACCTTTCCACTCTGTTACAAACTTCGATTTTTCGTTTAGTTTTCCTGTGTTTCACAACTGACAATTATCATTACGGTTATTAGGGTTGCAACGGTTATTAGGCTCGCAAGAAGAAGGGCAACGGTTATTAGGGTTGCAAGAAAAATACGAAATTGAAGTTTAAAAACAAGCAAGACATATTACGTTAAATTGAAACACTTTTTGTATCATACATTCTTCATCTATTTGCCTGCTTGTTGCGTTTGGAATTTACCAAATTTCTAAATTCAGTCAGTCCAATTCAGGTTGTTTGACATTATAAATGATTAAACGAATTTAGAGAGTGAAGTTTTTAGCACCCGACGTTTCGGCTATATTGCAACCGCCAGGCAACGGCGGTTGGAACATCGCCGAAACGTCGAGTGCTAAAAATTTCACGCTGTAATTCGTTTAATCTTATTTATAAAGTCGAATCGGGTTGTCAAAATAGAACTTTTGACTATTTTTGTTGAGATTTTGGCTAGTCTGGAAATGGACTAAAATGATTCATAAATTTGTCAGGATTATTAAAATTTCGTTTTACTCTATTTCGACATACTGTCGCCTGTTTATTATTAAAGATTTTAGCCACGACACGACTTAATAAATTCAGAATAATAATATGTAATTATCAGCTACGTAGGCTTACTACTGGATATATCACACGCTTTTCGTTATATCCAGTAGTGAGCCTACTATGGGCGATCTCTCCTTTAGGGAAATAATAATGTTTTGTATATAAAGTTCCATTGCCACCTTCATAAATGGGGTTTTTCTGAATCCATATTAAGGATACCAAATGTCTCGAGAAACTAACTAATGATACCAACGCATTTTTCTAAAATTGCAATAAATATAGATCAACCATCAGTGGCTTCAATGACATCATTCATACACACGACGAATGGTATATTAACTAGGCATGATCTCTGAGGGACGCATAGGGTTATTGATCACATTACTTTTGAGCTATCACAGAAAGAGTTTTTTCTATTACAAAGAAAACTAGAAATAAGGCTCCAATGATTAAGAATCTAATTCATATTACTTCAATTTTTTGACTAGTAGAGAGTGGTCAATGACATCAAAGGCACTGATAGATCACAATACAGCGCAGCAATATGTCATCCTGCTCCTCGCTGCATCAGTAAACTTATTACGATATGTGTATTGTTAGTCACAAAACAAGTTATTTTTAGAAAAACACTCCTTTTTCTATTGCTCACTCCTAAATCAAAAACCTTCGTGAAGAGTTGCACAATAGCAATTAGCCTGTTCTTAGCCATTTTTGACCGTTTATCCTTACCCTTACAAATAGTGAAACTTTAATTATTTCTAGAAGTTAGGAGCCAAAAGATACACATTCATTGCAGGGGCATGCCAGTAGACATGTTTTATTTCCTGTGTTTTGCTACTGATATTTTTTTAAAGATTATTAAAGGTTGCAAGAAAAATAAGAAATTAAAGTTCAAAATAATTATAATCTTCTATTATCTAAAAAATTCAACCATTTCAAAGGGATGTAATAATTAAAAACATACAAAACATATTACTTTAAATTAAAACCGTTTTTCTGTTATAAATTCTTCATCTAATCACCTGCATGCTGCGTTTGGTATTTACCAAGTTGCTAAATTCCGTCAGTCGAATTCAGGACGTTTAACATTATAATAAAGATTAAACGAATTTATCGCGTGTTTTTAGCGACCGACGTTTCGACGATATTGCAACCGCCGTTGTCCAGTCTACCCTGGACAACAGCATTTGTAACATCGCCAACACGACGGGTGCTAAAAACTTCACGCGGTAAATTCGTTTAATCTTATTTATAAAGTCGATTTCAGGTTGTCAAAAAGGCAGTTGGTTATTTTCGTTGAGGTTTTGGCGAGTCAGGAAACAATATAAAAAGGAAAAGATATACATTCATTGCTGCAGAGGAATGCCAGTAAACATAGATTTTTCACCATGCACATTTTAAGTATAAATGTATGTAGGCAATAATAGTCTTTAGTCGACTTTGATTGAATGTTCTTTATTCAAAGAGTATAAATTTCGTACGCGGTGAATGGTTCTAGATGAACCTACATGATGCGCTAGAGCGCATTACGATATTGATAGCCTCAACAGAATCGAAGGATCGTGTTAGGGATGCCACATTATTTATAATATACCCAGTTGGCTGTAGTCGTTTCCTATTTTTCTCGCTGTTTGCTTGCTTATGTGATTTTGAATTCTTCATTACGCGCAAACTAGTGTACATATGTGACATATAAAATATATAGATACTTATATTTATAATCTTTTCATTTCTCGTAACTATGTTCCTAATTTTGGACCAGTTTATGTGAAATCACGAATTGAAAATATAACAACATGCTTGATTTTCGCACGTTTACCAACGGGACTAACCCTCATTGACAGAATTTGCTAGCGATTGTTTATCTGTAAAGTGATGCCCAATTGAATCCAAAATTACCGTTGTTGAATCAACATTAATGCATTTCAGGACTTCATTATTTATAATTTAAAAAATTCATACATAGATATTTTTGATTACGCCCAAACTCGTTCACATATGAGACATATAAATTACTAAATTAGTTCATCTCGCAATTTTACCACTAAAGTATTCTCTTTTGGCCTTTTTTCCTTTATTTGAAAAATAACAGTCTACAGTCCATCTTACGTACTAGGGGTAATATTTTCCTGCAATTATTGGATACAAAACTAAAAACGTTGTCTACTAAGTTACTACTGTTTTCATAAAATACTAGTTAGACAACGTAATACTAAATTAAGATGTGAAATACCTACAATATACAAAAATAATATTTATACACAGTCTTATCAAGATAACTGGAGAGATCTACTTACATATTATCTAGTAATACATTGATTCCGTTTCGTCCGGACAGAAGTCTAGATTTTTTTGCTGGTATAATATTTCCGAACTTAGACGCGTCTCCTTGGAAGGCGTACGAAGTACATATTTCAATATAATGCTAAAACCATCCATCTTCAACACATTTCCTGTCTAGCTAACTAACGAACTAACATCTAACTACTGAACAGCTTCATATACGCTATAATCAAATTTCGCCAGCATGATTGGCTTTTCTCTGCATGCTGTCTTCGCTCTGGGTCGATATCGCTAACAATATTTGCTCGCCTATTTATCAAGACAAAGGGGTCACGTCCTGTCTTGCCATGTCGTCGCATCGTTTCGAATTAGTAGCATCCTCGAAAGACGATGTAAGCTGCAAACAGGGTCGAGGTAATCTGTCATCCCTTCCGCTTCGTTGTTACGCTGTTTACCTGCCGGAAGAGCGACGGTGCAAGGCATTAAAAGCGAAGTAAGGGAATCTGTAATTTAATGATTTTAGACAAAATATTATAAGAATGAATTTATAATTATAATGTATAATATATGTGATTTATAGGGTGACAAATCGATATTGGAAATATTTATTAGCATTTATTTATTATTAGTGACTAAGTTGTATGTCCTTGAGATGCATATTTTTAATCGATGAATATATTTCAAATTTTGCCAATAATCAAATAATTTTCACCAAAACGCATAAAAATGTGTGTATAATAACAATGATAGGCATCATACTGCGCATATAAATATATACAGGAGAATCCATAGAATACTTATCTATGAATATTAGAAGTTTTACAAATATTACGATAGCTTAGTAATTTTCTACATCTCAAATTAGACATAGACGTAATTATACTCACCGAGACTTGTAATGTTAATTTTACAGCATATTTTAGGTTATGAATCTTTTCATACAAA
>JAOPUG010000376.1:15560755-15570770 GCA_027564375.1 Micropterix facetella | reverse complement strand
ATCCGCGCAAGTAGTAATAGGTTTTAGGTGTATTGCGGCACGATGGTGTTTCCCTTGACGTATCATTCCGCTTTATTTAGCCAACAGCGGCCCCTTAAGACTTCTGAGTAACGGTCTCGCTTTCCGGCTTTACAACATCAAAGTCATCTAATAATGAATAATTTGCAATCATAATAAGCCATTATGACATTTCCATACCAATAAATAAGTGATTTACTTAAATCCCAATTCTTTTCTCGTAGACGACCTAATTGAAAGTCGAGCACGTTTTATTGGGGCTCGGCCGAAGTTGCAGCAGTTCATTTGCTTTTATGGCGCAATTGCAAACCTGTAAATTAAAAGTTACGCTATTCTCGGGGGCCTTCTGTTCGGCAATCGACATACCTAATCCCAGTCGGCAGAAAAAGCCGCCCATTGAGGGTCCGCCATTCGCCCGGCGCGGCGACTCTCCATTCAACTAAATAGATTTTAAAGTCAATGGCCGACCTGGTGAATGCGTCGTAAAAGTTTTTTCATTTTGGGTGCCGAGCGCGTGAAAGCCTATCGAGCACAAAGGCACCCACGCCGACCCAAACGCCGACAGCGACACTTTGTCAATGAAATTACATGTAAAATAATCGGGGATTTGATACGACAGACTTTTTGACTAGGCTTGTCCTTGTAGTCTGAAGGGCGCCACGGGGCAGTCCAATTCAGTACAGCGTGCGGTAGGCTGAGCGGAATGCAACTACGCATATCAATAGTATGTTATTTAACGTAAGTATTCGTTAAATCGACGATGTATGTAAATGTCGACGAATATATTTTTTGGCAATTTTTGAACCGTTGTACTAAATTAATTGTTGATGTTAGTTAACTGAAAAAAATACATCATTATTTACTGTACCTTTCTTAAGTAAATAGCTACTTCAGATTTTTCAAAAAGTATTGGAAAATTGAGAAAAAAATAAATCTGTGAGTTAAACATGAAATTATCATTTTAGAGTATTTTTAAACCGTCGTCGCTCACAAGTCACACTAAAAAGCCAGACCATAAAGCACAAAAAATAGTATAGCATTTAACAATAGTTATAAAATATATGGCTATCGCAGAATTTATGAAAAAATACTTTCTCTTGATAAAAAAATATATAAAAAGTGTAAGTTTCATCCATATTCACTATTAAATATTTCTTATTATTGCATTTCTTAAAGAAATGGGTATTTTTACATAACCTATATACATTAAACTTACAGTATTTTTTAAAAAATAAAATAAAAGTGTATTTAAAAAAAAATCTATAGCACGTTTCTATCAATATTCTCATACAAATGCGCCGAGCCGTCTTCTCCCGGCGCATTTGTATGAGTTCTTATGAGATTTGTATGAGGTTTTTTTTACATACATCATCGCCTTAATGCGACTCTGATTTATTTATTCTGTTGTAATGATTGTATATTACGCTATTTCTGCATTTATGCGATATATTCGGCAATTAGACGGCAAGTCGGCATTACAGCCTCTTGGCAACACCGTTCCCGCGGCAAACCGTCGCCGCGTCGACACATCGTGTCACTTTGCATTCTTCGTCTGGGAGTGTACGATCTTTCCATATTCCGTAAGTGTCACGTCACTGATTTCAAGTTTCGTGAATTCAAACTAAGGATGCTGTATCCTCGCTAGAGGACAGTTCCGTTTCAGTAACTTCCAGTTCAACTGTCATCAGCTTTAGTTATCCAGTCCACTCTGCCGCCATTCATCATTACTGCATTCTCCATTCCTCGAGGCTCAGAGACATTCTGCCACGCCAGCGAGCAGGGCACGAGTATCGATACTGCAAAATCGGTCTCGGGAATCGTAAATCGTAATCCTTAAATATCATCTCAATAATTGGTTCTTTATACTTTAGACCGATAGACTAGTTATTCTCATGTTGTGTACGCTTTTAATATATAAATCATACATCTCGTTAAGGCGACGATGTATGTATAAAAATCTCATACAAATATCATCAGAATATACAAATCCATAGAGCCGTCTTCGTTCGGCGTGTAACTACCCAATTGAGAAACATAATTGGATAATTACCATACGACCAATCATGATTCAGACAGGTTCACACAGATACGTATTTTAATGTAAGAAATTAACAGAAAGTGTCCCAACCTAGCAACGAATCATCACTCGCCAACAGTAAGACAATGCACAGCATTGTGAAATCGACTTACCGAGGAGGAAATCCGATCATAACCCCTCAAGAGACAATAGAGTGAACGTCATAAGACAACTATAAAGGCCAGTACTTCAGCCCAGATATCAGTCACATTGTCGCCAGATATTCAAGGAGTCAGATCAATATCAAATAGCCACTAATCGCGTCGCACTTAATTGTATCGTTCAGCGACGGCGTCGCTGAACGATACAATTAAGTCGCAATTACTGGGTCGCAACATTGTTTCCTTGTCGTTTAAACTAATCATACACGTAAATAATCAAGTCGCGTAGCACGTCGTTCGGCGACGAGAGAGATGATATTTTCGTCAGCACAAACACCGCTGTACTGACGAGTAATTATCGTGAGTTAGTCGACGGGCCTTGTATAAGGCCCTGACGTCTACTGCTTGGCGATTGCCCTTTAGCGGTATTTCGTGTGAGCCGGGCCCATTGACCCCACTTTCTGGGTGTGACGTGCCAGGGCTGAAAGCCCTGCGGCAGGCATCCGGTAAGACGAGTGATGAATCGTCCCGCGATTTTTATTTTACTCGCACCGCGCACCACTCCCGCCGTTCCTACCGTCATGCGCTCGCTCAGTTTGACCTATGCGGCCAGTAAAGAGTGTGTGTCTTTCTGTGGTGATTAGCATTACCTATGACAGAACAGGCCCTAGGTCATGAAAGGGAAACATAAAAATTACCCGGCCGGGCAAAAGTAGTTTGAGAAACGTTGTTTTAGATTATATGATAATAAGCCATCCAGAATTTCTCATCACTGAAGTGCAATTGCATTTAAGATTATCTTTACCTTACTGTTGTAAATTATGCTAAAGCCAGGTGATTCCAAAGTTTATCATTTTGGATTACGATTTCGATCATGTGTAGGATTATTGATGGCTCGAATAAAAAAATATTATCATTCCGATATCTTTACAAATTTACCCGCAAAATCGTCACGTCCTTCTCTCTTTTGAAGGAAGAATATCAATGAAGCCTTTTTTGTATGGAAGGTATGTAATACAGAATGTACCTACTTGGAAAATTGCCGATACTTGTAGAATTCTTCACGAATGATTAATCGCTCCGAGTATTTGTTGTCGATACTTTTGTTGTCGCTATTACATAAGAGCACCGCATATTTTCAAAATATCGTGTTCCTTTGGCTTCTAGCGCCGTTTTATATTGGATATTGTTAGCGATGTGTGAAGAAATGTAAGAATGCGGAATGAAGAGTAAATCGAACAGCACAATTAGGTGAATCTGTAAAGTATCAATTGGACAGCTTTGTAAAGTGTCAAAGGAAGAAAGATCTTAAAGCATTCTTTGCAGCGACTCAAATACTCGAAGAGGTTACCTGATACTGCTTGCAATAAGCGTGGTGAGAATAAAAGAACAGCAGTAAAATATATTAAGACGACTATCTATGTAAATTTCCACGATTACATTTTCGGCAATATTGGAACCTTCGTAGTGAACTATACTGATTATGTTAGCCAAATCAAAAGAAAAAACAATAACTAAGGGTACCTCTCTTAAGTACATAGCTATATTAGTTTTTTCAAAAACGATAGAAAATTTGAGAAAAAAATAAATCTGGGAACTCTACAGGAAATTTTCGATTTAGAGTATTTTTGACCTCATCTTTCACACAAAACAGCAGGAACAACAAGCTCAAAAATAGTAATAAGTCAATTTAACAATTGTCATAAAGTACATGACTATCACTGAATTTTAAAAAGTTAAGTTTTTCTTGATAAAAAGAATTATTTAAATGTGCAACTTTATCCATATTCACTATTAAACATTATTAATTATTACATGTGTTTTTTATTTTTTTTGCAAAAACTATATACATTAAACGGTAGTATCATCGATTATTTTCTCAAATAAAATATAACTATATTTTTAAAATAACATTTTCTACAGCACGTCTCTATTAATTTTCTCATACAAATGCTCCAAGCCATCTTCGTACGGCGCATTTATATCAGATATTTTTATGAGATTTATTATATACATCTTCGCCTTAACATGATTTGATTACCAATTGTCAATGATACAGCAATGACCGCTTAATATTTAGCAATACAAGCAAAAATCGAATGGCACCTGCTTAAGCTAACTTATTCAAGATGAAGAAATCACTGAAACTCAGAATACAGTTTTGAGAGACCAGGCTTTAAACAAATCATGTTAGGAGCATATGATATTACAATAGTACTTCTGTGATTTAGGGATGGGCGATCCCCGAATATAAGTCGATCTTGAAGGCCGATTTTAGGTTAAATCTCATATATTTCGAATCAGTCGAAAGATATAAGATTCAACCTAAAATCTGAAGAATAAAGAGAACTGTGGGAGATCGATCCTTCTATCGATCTTTTAAATTCGTTTAATTAGGTACATAAAAAAATGAATGGGGAGAGACATAATAGACATATTATACACTTGTAAATACTTTAATAATGGTATATTTCTAAAATACTTTTTTTAAAATTACATTTACGGAGAGCAGGAATGGTATATCTTATATATAAAAATCTTCTGTACGTGTGTATGTCACTAAACTCCTTCGAAACGGCTGGACCGATTTTGATGAAATTTTGTGTGTGTATTTGAGTGGGTCCCTAGATTATTTTGTTTCACAATTAAACTCGGTAGGTGGCGCTGCAATCGAACTGTAGTTTTTTTTTTTAAATTACTTGTTTTCGAATTATTTTTTTATATTTTTTAAAAATTCTCCGGTAATCGAATATGCCATTCATTATTTCATAAAGGCATAGAGCATCATTCATTGCGTCTATAAGATATAGAATCTATTTTAAGTAGTAGGGCCGCTTCATTAGTATTATTGCAATAGCTTTTGGTCTTGAAATGTAGAATACTGAACGAATTTATTTAGGATAGTTTGGAAGTTTTTTAATGCGAACCTGATAATTGGGAGACCATATTGGCGAGGCAAACTCAAGGTGCGATCGTACAAAAGTATTGTATGATAATTTTAACATTGCATATTGTTTTCCAGAGCTGCACATCAAATAATGCTGCACGAGAGTCAAATCAAGCACTCGCATATGCAAGGAGGACCGTTACCTGTCGTAAGTACATATCCACATAATAATATATTAGGTCCTTACCTATGTAATTGCCGTTTTTTTCACACTGGCCACTTTGAACTTTCAGTTATTCGTTTGTCTTTCTGTCGTTTGTTATTTCTCCGATATTTTCGTGTGTGCAGTCATGAAAAAGTTGAAAATTCGCGTTGTTTTTTAATATAGGCCTTGTGCGGCGTTATCGATCGCGGCTTATTGTGGCATGGCACACCAGTTAACACAAATGTGTACCGCGTCAGGAATTGCAAACAATTATGTGAAGAAGCTCACTATTAAAAAAACTAGACTGTTCAATCGCTCTTCAGGAGTTGCGACTGGAGACTCTTCGCCACTCACCATGCTCGCCAAACATTACTCCCAAAGATTTCCACAGTTTAAATTTTAGTAAAATGGGATCCTATTTTCTTCAGAAAGCTGGAAAATGAATGCTCCTTCGTATGTATATTGTGACGGTCACTTACTTTTGTAACCAGTAATGTAACCAGCCAATTATGTAACTAGCAATGTTGCCAAGTAGCTTTCATAAGAGATTTGATTCTTTTTCTTTTATTTACATGTGTACATTGCATACTACATATGAGTTACTTTGTAGATACACTTATAAAATTTAAATTAAATTTAAATCTAAACACATATATCGACAATTAAAACAGTCTTCAGTTATAGGCTGCTCATATTAGATGATCTCTTCATATTATTACTATACGGACATTATTGTAGTAGATTTTAATATATAGGTACGTAGTTGCAGTTTAGCAACTACGTACCTATATATCAAAAAAGTCAGAGGTGTCGTGGGATACCCGGTAGGAGCAAAGCCACTTTGATTTGCCATTTCGAGGTTTAGGTCAAAAGTCGGTTAAGTTGCTAAATTATGAAAAAAAAATCCAATCTAATAGCAAAACAAATAAAATGCAAAATCAATAGTGGAAAGTCAAAAATACTCCGTAAACGCTACGAAGGACAGGAGTGACGCGTTTGCCATTTCCAAGCATCGTCCGCGGGATAATAGGCTGGAGCCACTCCTGACTCGACCATAGAATGAAAACAGGTACTCAAGAATTACTCAAGCTCGAGTCGATGCTTAGACATCGACTATAGATTCTGGTGTTAGGTAGTTATAACTATTTTGGCACTTGGTATTCTTCGCATTTATTTACTAAACATAATTGTACTTTATAAGCACCTAAAATATTCATGATGACGACATAAGAAAATAGAAAGTACCAGTTTATTTAATAAAAATGTTTAAAAAATGGCTTATTGACGATATAGGTCGCTCAATGACGAACTTCTGTGGCTACCTGTTAAAGAATAATATACTTGCAATAATATATATTTTTGTATTTTGTTCTACAGGATATGGCGCTGGCAATGCCTGAACAGCAATATCACCCATTTCATAATCCGCCAATTCAGCAATCGATACATCAAGTGCAGTCCAATGGAGAAGCAGCTCAGCGCCAGGGACCTCTCGCTCAACCGTACGGTGGAAGATTATAGCAGAAGGACCTCTTGAAAGTCGGTGGGCCTCTGTTCGGCTTAGGGTTGAGCTGAGACCTACCTTCTAATCTTTAAGGATGCTCGGATTATGAGAATTCCACATTTTCTTCACTTTATAGCAGTCTAAAACTAGCAGTATAATGAGGATTAATATTGAACTCATTTCTCTGAATTTTATTCCAACTTAACTTCTTCTGGTTCTTTGTCTCTAGCTACCTAACGTTGGCTATCATATTGGCTAAACTTTATTGGACACCGCTCGAAACAAAGATGTGGTAGATTTCTGAAACTATTTCCGTAGATTTCGGAGCCAAGATGTTATTCTTCAAGCCGGACCTTCTCTTTCGGCTATTATGCCTTGAATTATCACATACGTAATGCTGACGCATATTCTTTACTGTCTTCGATATTTCTTTGTTCCTGTTCAAATGTTTTAAGATGCCTCCATTCATGATCTGACCCATATTTCGAAGGTTCTAAGTGTCTGCAAGTGTTCAGCTTTCCATAGCATATACTTAATAATATTGAGAATACGTAGAATAATAGAAATGTGATCTTCAAGTGTAGGTTGATGTTTCTACCGCAAAATTCCACTTTCATCGTAAAGAATGCACTTCAATGTGGATTTTAATCTCGTTATTTTTTACAGTAACGATAAATAATAGTATTAGTCTTCTCCAGTTGAAATCCGTAAGCTGTAACTGTACAATGTTTAAGGGTACTTTACTGACTATTATGTACTTGATCTTTGTGGTGTTCGCGCATGGAATCCGCACACATCAGCCATAGCAGCCTCATATGTGCCCATTATATTCTCTCTTACAGCAAAAGCTGGGCTAATTTTCTATTCTGCAACTCCTTCAACGGAGTCATCAACTATTCTTAATATGTACATATGTTTGTTAAGTCAGCAGTTACTAGTGAATAGTCTTACTGTTTTCTTCCAGTTATCCCTTGAATGTCTCTGGCAGTAACTTGTGAAATTCAGTGTTAATTTCCTAATGGCCCTTTTTGATTGACACAGAGAAATACGGTGGAGCGGAAAATAACCTGAAAATCTTCGATTTTCCCACACCATAACTACCCTTCCAACGTATATATCCTTTCCGAATAAGTTTGAACACATTTCTTAACGGTTTTAGATTCAGCTACTTTATTTTCGGTGGGTACTTTTAATGCAAAAAAGTGCAACCTTCCGTTTCACATTCCGCTCTAATGTATTGCCCTGTCTCATTTACATAATTTCTGATTTTAGTTCACGAAGAAACACAATCGAGTCCAATGTGCGTTCTGGTCTGATTGATGGATGTATATCTGTCTCTTAGTCCAGTGTGTCCGTTGACTAAGGGAATTATTGATACCAGTACTCATTACAGTACTCTAATCAAAGTATCGATACATAACAACGATCGAATCAAAAGTACCGATACCTATTTGCATCGAATCAATAGAGTACTATTTAAATGTGTATGATAGAGGGGTCAATACTATGAAGAAATTGAATACAACAACTTTAGAATAAACTGTATTAGAAATATATTATTCAAAACACTCATTCTCAGAAATACCACCCAAGAATATATATATATTACAAATACTTGCTATTTAGCCTGTTTCTGGGTGTACTATCGATTGTCCCTGACTGAGAAAATAATTTTTCGCACTATACTGATGAGGCGATTAGGATTAAAAATGACCGTGTCTGCTTGTAAATCGATGAGGAAGTCATATTTCATATCTTCCCATTTCTCGTGTAGCTCTTAAATATAAATAGAGCTCGTCTCAATCCTTATTAGACTTCTTTGTCTCATTGGTGACAAGGTCCCTGTAATGACGCTGAAAGTCGTAAGTCGAACGAAAGTAAACCTAAAAAGTGTTTATTCATTCCAAATCGTTCTTTGTAGTAGCGTGAATGGAATCGCAATGGTAAGCATGGGTGAAGCTATATTTTAGAGCTCATCTCACCATGCGAATAGTCTCGATTAGTGCCGAACAAGCGCCGAGTACTCACGAATACTCACGATAAATTCAGATCGGTTGCTAGGGATGGCGTTACTTGCTTACAACGAGTAATCGTATCAGTCGATACAACTACTTATTTTCGCTACTTATTCGGGATCGAATCAAAAGAGTAACGATAACAATTCGGTTTGAGATCATACGTTACAGCAACTGATTTCCATCTAAAGGTCCATTCTACCAACTGCAATAAACTACCAATCTGCTCATGTCCGAACGTACAAAAATAAGGAGAGATTAATCTTGGTGTGATTATTGATTCCAAGTTAACTTGGAAGAACCAACTTAATGATCTGACATCGCGCACTCGAAAGTTGGTATACGTCTTTCGCGAGCTACGCAACGTAATACCTTAGATGAGTTAATTAAAAATGTCATAAATGTACACTGTTTTTTTTATTAGTTGTGATTTATTGAGCCTTGTACTGAGCGACCATTTCTGGTCTGTTGTGATCGCCACCTACTATAGTTCCACGCTAAGGTTCGCGTCGTTTAAGAATCGCAGTAAGCTTTTGGCACTGGATTGTTTTACCTCTTCAGTTTGGAGGTAGTAACCATCCAGGTGGGTATCTCTTTTACTCATCAGTGGGCGACATTCGCATCCGAGGTGCATAGGAGTGTTGTCTGCAGTTTGGCAGTATCTGCACACTTTAGTGTCCCGGAACTTGAAGTTGAACATGTGTCTGTTCACAATGCCCCGTGAGCGCCCGCCCTCACCAGAATACCTAAATTGTTTCTTTTTAGTGCTAAAGCCTCATTGGCAGTCTTACGGTCGTAAGCTATGATTAGCGCTTTAGAATGATTCAAGCCTGGCGTGTTATTCCAGTAGTTAAAGGATTGTTTTAAACATTAGTTTTTAAACTTTAGGTTTGCCAGGCTGTTTGGTAGACCCCAGCATGGTTCAGGGCCGTATAACATTCTCTTTGCTAACGCCTTAGCAAGTTCATCGTCGGCTGGCTTTTTTGTCGGCTTTTTCTACATGACCGGGAACCCATCTCAAAACTACCCTGTTCTTTTCGCCCAGGGAGTTCAAAAGTGCCACGCAATTTTGCGCCAGCTTTGAGCTTATAGTGTCCGAGCTAGTGCTAAAAGAGCTGCGTGGCTCTAACGATTTAAGAAATAATAGAAAAAGGCTCATTGACCACGTAGGTCGATTAAAAACTAAAATAAAATTGCTCCATAGAATA
>JAOPUG010000376.1:15518766-15530390 GCA_027564375.1 Micropterix facetella | reverse complement strand
AGAAGTCTTCAATCGGTGATAACCACTGGATTAAAAGTAGATGTAAATCGCCAAGAACAATGATAATGTCGTCACGGTATTGATAGAGTAGGGCTATCAACGAGCGAACAGTTGACCCGACACACTCGTAGGCGGCATTTGCGGTGTTGAATTGGGGTTTAAGGTTGACCGCTTTACCTCCCATAGCACTCTGCCACTGCGACGCAACCCCGTGATGGAGGCATTTCGATCGCACCGGAAGACCTAATATCTATCATCGAAGAATTCGCCGCTCAGAAAGCTATCAGTGAGCCCATGTATCAGTAATAGCAATATTATTCATATAATTGGATTGAAATTGTTTCAATAAAATACATGACTTAGTTCTCAAGCCTCTGGCATTTGATATTTTATATTTAAATTTTTAATACTTTACTATGACTAGAATGATTAGATGATTATTATTTTAACGTAATTAGATAATAAAAACAAAATACATGACGATGAAAGCCAGAGATGTGACGTTATAAAGACTGCTACGATTGTTATGGGGTTATTTTGTGAGATAAAAAATTGAGTGCAGACCTGACAGCAGCGCCTTTCGGAGCATGACTGATAAATGCGCCGGTCGCTGAATTGTCATAATTAAATCTGATCATGGATGTCATTGCTATGATGTGTTTGGCGAGATCACTACATAATTGGCGCAACTATCTGAAATGTTAGTTCAGGTTAATATATAATTCAAACATCCGTTGCTTATTGTAAAATTTATGGCTGTAACCATGAAAAAGGGGAATCTGGATTAAACATAACAAAATATTAGGTAGATTATAAAATGATTAATTAATATAGCGATTATAATTCGTGTATGTTTTTTCATTTAAAACCTTATAAGTAAAGTAAATATTATTGTTACTTTCATGATAATTATCATAAATGTGGTAAATAAAATGTTAATTGATATTAAAATAGTCAAGTGGCGAAAATGAGTAAAGAAATCAATACTAAATAATTCAAAGAAGTCAAATAAATTTTACAAACAGTGACGGATATTGTGATATCAGGACGTTATTTTCTTGAGGTCGTTTGTTGTGCAAATGTTAAGCGTTCGGGAAGTGTCGTTGCGTCGGATGAAGATTCGGCATTTCTCGTCCATGTATAACAAAACCACTTCGTTTTCGTCAACTCTCGTGCTTGCCTTTAGAGTTTCTTATTTTTAATTTTGAGATGGTCTAGGTGTCCAATAGCATTGGCGGTGAAAATTTTTCTAGTCCTTACTCCGGATATTATGTCGTCTTTGACCTGTCGATGGCGGAATTTAGCGATTGTATTGTTGGGGCGGATGGATACACTGGTTCGAGTAGCAACGCGAGTTGGAAACTCAATATTATCTCGGTGTACTTGCATCCCGACTAATTTGGCGACTTTATTATAATTTCGAAGAGGTATTCGTCCTCGCGCTGATGGTTACATAATAAGTCGACATTTTCCCCGTTACATTTCTGTTCCATGAGATCCTATCTATGCTGCAGAGATTTTACGGAGAGTTGAAGAGAGGAGACTTTTTCTTCCGGAGCCGAAACCGTGCTAAGCTTCTCATCGAAGATGTTGAATTTTTCTTCCAGGTTGTCTATCCGCTTATCATTAAACTCAATAGAAGCCTTTAATTCAAGGAATTCATTTTTGATATCAAGAATTTCCCTATGGATGATATTGAAATCCTCGAGTTCCTCCCTTATGGCCAATATTCGAGTAGAGTATAGAGGCTATTGTATCAGGCTTCCCCGAGTTAAATGGGACAGAACTAAGTTTTGCGCAGAGCGTTTAGGAGATATGTCAGCGGGAAGGAAGGAAGTTAACACCCTCTTCGAGGAGGCTACCAGACAGTAGTTGAACTGTGAGTTGGACCGACCAAAGAAAACACATAGTACAATAAAAATATATGTACATTTCACCAATTTTACTTTTTTTTTGGATTATTTCTTTTATATTGCGCTCTTGAGTTGCCTTTTATTGTATAGTCCAGCAATAAATCCGCTATCTGGATACCATTTTCCCTGGTAACGTTTTTCATTACTGATATATTCAAATGAATGCGCTCTCCATGCTTGTCGCTTACAGCTCCATTGTCATTAGGAAAAAGCAATGTAAAAGTGGAGAAATAAAAATTGAATTACATATTACAACCTAAGTTTTTAAATTAATCTACCAACCTCCAATAGTTTTTAATCCTTTTATTGCTGAAAAAAATTGCACATACAAGTTAGAAAGAGAAATTTTATCTCTTAAAATTTGAAGTATTTATGGTGCCACAGGCATCCCAGATTTCAGTAAAATTCAATAAAAAATCTGCAAAAAATTTAAATTGGTGTAAAAGTAGATAATTAAATTGCGCCGCATTTTTATAAAAGATGTGCACTCTGAAAGGGTTTATATTCGGTTGAAACGTTCTCCGACTTATAACCTTTCAGATTCAACAGTTTACGTTTGTTGATTAATGAGTGATATTTTGACCCAATTAAACCATTTTTGAACTATTTTCCATGCAATTCTCACAGTATTTAGGAGTTTATCGAAATGAAACGTGTACTTTTATTTTCTACCTATCTGTATATAATTTAAACTTATATAATTCGTAATATTTCAGCAATTGTAATTCTACCAAGTGATGTTTTTTTCATATTTACATGGCGCCAACCATTAAATAATAACAATACAAATATATGGCAGATATTATGAAAACTTACACCAGTACTGCAACCCTCATTTTCAGTAATGTCACGCATTTCGCACGTGACTTTCACGCCAAACTAAAATAGCATTGAATTTATAAATGCATTGCCTGTGAATAGGAAATTAACCAGGGTATATTTTGACAAGGAAAAACGGATTGCATAATTTAATTTTAACATTGGTATACACAGCAATTAATATTGCTTTTCATGTAACTAGCATACAAACGTTTTATTCATTTATTCATTTATTCAAATAAATATAAACTAACATTACAGCCTGTATGCTTAAAAGCAATGCCAATGCGCTACGTACTTACATTAATACTATATTAAACTAAATACTTACAAAAAATCGTTAAAATTACATTTTTTATTTTTCTATAAAACTAGCATTAGTTGTCATATTACACTATGTTTAACTGGAGGGGCAGTTTCTTCTCCAACTTACACAGAGAAGTGTTAAAAATTGATATTTTGGATGGTAGTCTGACTGTTCAATATTTTGATCATCCTACCAATTGGTCTATCAATTATAATATTAGTACTGTATGCTGACTCTCTGAACAGCAGGTGATTTCGCATCGCTGTATATACTCGCTGTATATAACGATATAACCATAGAGTACAGTGGCAAATATTCAAGTATGTATGGTAAGTACACATTCCCACGGCTTGGAAAGTGACCATTGGGGACAACTTTTTTTTTACAGTGGTCTCCGATGCTTACTTTCCAACCCGTTTTAGAATTCTCACTCGTTACGAACACTCGCTGTCTACATTTTCTTCAGCATTCTTCACTATGAATACATCATTTATTTCACCTGAATCGTTGTCACAATAATTCCGGCAAGAACTCATTCATCAAGTATAAGACTGCAGAGTATAAGATTATCGGTATGTATCAATCGATATATTTGCTGAATCGAACAACGGATTCAGAAATTAGTTGAGGAGGGCGATATTTAATTTTAAAATATCTTAACACATTATCTATTCTATATAATTACATTTCAATCATATGTAAGTAATATGTATTTTTAACATATTCCTATGTTCATATTTTATACAATATATGTATATATTAATTAATGTACCTATTTGTCATATCAGCATGTATTGCGTAGTGTATATATATACTCGTATTCATGTGGATATCTTCCATTCTCTTCCTGGTTCCTCCCTTTATATCATACTCCCTGTTTCCCTTCTGCTTTTCTTTAAAAAAATTATTTGTTATCATTTAATTGATAATATTTATTTTGTGTAATTGTATAGGTATTTAATGTGTTTGATTGCTTACTGTTGTACAATGTTATTTTTCTGAATACAAGAAATTAATTGAAATGAAATCTCTAGGGCCAGTTTCAGTCGGCAGAATTATATATCTGATTCCCGCGCGTGGAGTAGAAGGAACACGGGGTGGACAGTGGACTGCTCGTTTCTGAAGGACAAAAACGCATCGGCTTTCTGCAATATCAGTATTGTAATTCTACATTGCAGGTGAGTTTCCGAAGTGAGGAAGGGATTGGGGCTGGGGAGGGTTCGGGAAGGTTAAGTTGGAGGGGCCGGAGGAGGGGTACAAGCACTTTTGAGGGTACAGCATCTCAACAAAAGCGTCCCGTTACAATTTTTGCCAGTCAAACCGGCGTAAAAGAGCTTTGCTCCAAAAATGTTTTTCAGTGCACCCCTTGTCACATAAGGTATGAATAATTAATGATTTATATATACACAAATACCAATTCTTTTTTTAGCTCTGAACACTGCAAGGGACCTGGATCTTATATCCTTACCTAGACAATTCCACAAAGTTGCAGCCCCGTAAGCGAAACTACCTTTATAAGTTTTTGGTTTATGTTTTGGTATTATTGCCAAGTGATTTTTACGGCGACACCATTTTATAAGTAAAAATAGGTAATTCGGCATTTTGCTTCTTTTGATTTCTATTCTAAATTTTGCCAAGTGAAGTTGTCTTCGGTGTCATATTTAGTAATAGCCATTTATAGAGGAATAGTGAAACATTGGTTCTTGATGGAATGTTGAAACAGAACCTGGCGCAGGCATTTTGAATTCTCTGAATCCTATTTTGATCCGATTTGCGCAAACACGCTCCATATACACGGTCTGCTTAGTCAAGGATAAGTAGAACGAGAATGTCGATTAGGAGAATTCTAATGTTTGTATGCATATAATCTCCTATTCTATATAGAGATTTGAGAGTTTTTCTGTTTATATGAAATTCGAAGAGGAGGTGTTCATCAATGTGCTGTCCAAGATTATGGGCGACATCTGTTCGTGGAATAGCTATGTGTCTATAGTAATATCAGATGATTGTTGGAGTTAAATTTTACAAAGTTGTGTGGGGACCCAATTACTAGGTATAAAGATTTAGAAGGATTGAGTTTAAATACATGTTTCTTTTACCAATTTGCTAAGTTAGAGAGGTCCTCATTCATCTTGCAACTTGCGGAGTGAGCATCGTCAGTGTTGTCAATAATGAGCTGGTGTTCATCCATGCTGCTGACAATTTGGAGTGTCATCTGCATATCTTATATTGCTGATGTTTACTCCAGCTATATAGTTATACATCGAGAGTATGGCACACTCAACACGAAATCACGAAGCTGCCTAGTCGCTTGCTATTTACTTTCCAAATTTTGTCTTAAATTACAAAAACTTTATGTATGAATCTTTAAACATTATTTTATCATATTTATGCTGCTACTAGGTATGCCATTTTGGCCCATTCGTAGTATTACGGAGGACGGGACATATAGTCCGATGCATGCTGGGCGTTTGCTTGTTTGTTTGTCCTTATGTCCGAAGACTTCTCGTGGTCCGATCTTAACCAAATTTGGTAGGCAGCCTCCTTGGATGACCCTAAGCACCACCAGGTGGCAGCAAATTCGAATCCGAGTCCCGCAGGTACTACTGGAGGTGCGTCCTGGTTTAATTGGCCTGGAGGAGGATCTGACCAATAGGTAGAGCAAGCATAGCGTATATGGGTATTTTTGGAATTGCGGTGACGAGAGGAACGTGTTGGAATAGGTTTTAAGCCATTTTGGATAAGTCAGGGGTTATCAATCACGGCACGGGCCGAAGTTGTCGATATATATCTCTAATTTTCCTGTAATTTAGAAATGGCATTGACATTTCACAAAAGCATTCTGCAGGTGTACTGGAGGATTGTGGCTTCGGCGAAGATCGAATGAGCAAACCGTAGCAAAAAGATCGGTTCGTTTTAATCTGTCACTGAGAATGAACTGTTGTGTGGGATTCATTCGGTCAGTTCGATAAGATCAATATTATTCCGATTTGAATAAGGATTTTATGGATTTCAAGACTATACTCGGGCGAGCGCTTCACCCCGAGGCATTTCAACAAACTTTATCGCTAGATGCACTAGTCGGTTTGGCGGCCATGCTGCTTAATCGGCAAAAATCCGGGTGAGTCTGGAAACGTAGCTTTATATGACAGCGGGGGTAGACGCTGACCAACTATTGGCGTATATCCTTAGAAACGATCCGTTTTTCACCCGATCCTATATGAGATTGACAGGCAAAAGACGCCTCAGATCCGCAGTAAATTCGTTACTAATTACCGCCAATATCAGGTAAAAGCCGCGCAAGCGACTTCGAACCCTTTACAATACGGGAATATGGAGAAATCCGTCCAAAATCTGATAGTATGGGCGCGAGAATAGCTCACTGGATTGAAATTCTCAGTGCCTCGCGGTTAGGAATTGGACTCTTACGGTCTGATGACGGAGTTGTGTACGTGGATTGTTATTGTCACCTCTAAACTGTTCACACGCCTACCATATTCTTTAGAACTGGCCCCAATCATTAAGCTTTGTCACTCTTCAATCATCATTTTATTGCCGAAGGAGTCATCGTACACTGCTAGGTACAAATTTTATACAGCCCAAAACTGCAAATGAATAGCTTACACGAGTATGATCACTGGCAGCCGAATGAAAGTTCGATAGTCATATGGAAGTAGTCATCTTAGATATATTCGTGATGAGAATAGGCAAGGCGCGATTATCGATGGATTTTCTGAGTAAGACGCGAAAAAACTGGTATTGGATTAGGCGGCACGAATGCCATAGTTAAAAACTTGGCTCGAAGACATACAGTTTGGATTCGGAAATGAATATCTAACAGGAACCTGTGCAGTAACTTGAAGGAACGTCGAGGTTCAAACGAGTACCGGTAAAATAGTAAAGGATTTACGGGAATGAGGGCCATACCAATCACAGAGAAACTAAACGGGAACTCAGCAACTGAAATGATTAGGGCAAGGTAACTGTGAGGTCTGCGGATGAGGAAACCATCAATCAATGATATGCATATTCAAGAATATTGGTGCAATACATGTATGTGGTCGTAAAGGACATCTAAGTAAAGTTTGTGCATCTAAAAAAACAAACTGATTTGAGTTCAAGCTTCGGTGGGATTATTTTGAAAATTAAAAATAAAAGTTTCAATAAAGCCTTATCTTTCACTATTCGGTGGAGAATTTTCAACCGTATCTGTAAGAGTTCACTTCTCAATAAGGTCATCCACCCGATTTTTTAGAAGTTACAGTCACGTCATCAAACTATCCTGCAACTCTCCAGCATCCAGAGGTCCGATTACTATTTACATACTCTTAACTTCCGGTGGCAGCAAATGGAAACTGCTCAGTGAGTCAACCGGAAAACGGCTTAGTGGACGGGAGTTAGGAAATTTTCCTCGTGTTTCGCCCCGTCTCGACGTCCTTTCAGGGCGTAATTAAATAAACTTTGTTTTCAATTAAGTTAAAAGTTGCCGACGGACTTGTCGCCGTTTCTGAGTTGTCCCGTTTAGTATTCTATGTTTGATTTTGTAAAGAATCATGGATGGTGAGTGATCAGACTTGTAAATAGACCATTTGCATCATGGCGGAAATATATATATATATATAGGCAAATCGACGACCTGGCATAACGCAAAATCAACGCCTAAATGAAAACAAGTTAGAGACGACTTTCAATTCAGTTTTATATCCGTAGACTAATCTTATGTACATTAAAATCTTCAAATATCCAATAATAGGGTTTTATCAGCAAAAAGGTAAAATATAGTAGTCAGAGTTATTATTTAAATACGTGAAGTTGTAAACATCCCCAATAGCTTACAACTCAGTTAGGCGATACTGAAAGTTTCTGGATTATGATAAAGCAAAACACTTATAATTATTATGTGGTATTTATTGTTTTTCAAAGTATTCTCCCTGACAATTTATATATTTTTTCATTATTTGAAACCATTGCGAAAGGCAGTAGGCCCAGTCTTCTTTAGAGGTCTCCTCGATGGCTTCTCGTAACGCTTTCATTGCCATGTCTGGGGTCGAGAACCGTATACCTCGAGGTTTATTCGTAATTTTTGGAAATCAAAAAGAAATCACGGGGGCTAGGTCTGAACTGTATGGGGGGGGGGATACATCATCAGTTCCATGCTTGAGGTCTTAAAAAACGCCGTTGTCATCTTGGACGGATGCATTGTCGTGATGGAGGACTACTCTTCTTGAGAGGACGCTTTTCACGAACTGTTTCTAAAAAACTGGGCAAGCGAATATTAACGTACTAATCTGCAGGAACTGTTCAATTGAAATTGTCCTAAATGACCAGTCTTGCTGAAAAAAAAGCCACTATCATTTTACCAGTGCTTCGATCCTTCTTGACTTTCGTTGGCAAATCCTTTGAAGGAAAGACCCAATTATATTTTTTATCATTTTATCACACACTATCGTTTTTGAACTTCCATTAACTCATGCGGTATCCACCTCGAACAAAGCTTTCGAACTTTCAGGTGTATGTATGTGCAACATATTTTCCACTTAGCTCATGCCAATGTTTAATGAGGTACGAATTTGATGGAATAAATATGTGGAATAAATAATTTTGCAACCGTTTCTCGGATCATGTTGCCAAACAAATGTTTATGTTATTTATTTCAGTAGGAAATAATCTAGGAACATCTAGGAAATAATTAATGTCATATTTGTAATGATATGTTAGCAAAATTTATTGCAACCCATTGTTGAAGCGTTTTTGTACAGAGCTACTGTTCAAAACAAAGTAGGTGATCAATAATGTGAAGTCATCAAAAAATAATTTAAACAAGCGTATCGTGACATCCACTCAAAGTATTTTTCTCCTATTTTAAAAGATCTGCGACGCCTGTATTATTCCAAAAATGTGCGATTATTCCGAACCTGTAAGAGTGTACTGTTAATTTGCCTTCGACACTTTTTAATTTGCTCTCTCCTTTACGATGTCGAGAAAGTCCGTTGGAAAAAACCCGCTCTTTGTCTGGCAAATGGTGAAAAAAATATTTTTATTGACTCGCCGCGCGGTGTATTTTAAAATGCCAAAGAAGCCACGCGTTGTTCATACCGTTTTAAGAAAATCAAGATCGGCTCTATCAGCATGACTAGTTTATCAGTATCGTTGGATTTTCTTTCACATGTATTATTTTGATCGTTTCTTCAGGGTTTAAAGATTGCTGTGTTGCCTGTCCTGTGTCTTCATAAATCACTTGAACTGCCATAAAAGGTACTTTGCTAGGAATCCATGACTCGATTTTGTAAACTTCTTGTAACAGCTACCTACAATAGTCCGCATAATCGTATTCGAGATGACTATATTAAATAAAAGGCAATGCCTGACTGATTGATTCACACATACTGGGCCACACTGAAAGTTTCCTGAATGATGAAGAAAAAATACAATGAATGGCCAAAAATCATTTTAGGCTACCTATATACAATTGTCTGCATAATCGTATTCGAGATGACTATATTAAATAAAAGGCAGTGCCTGACTGATTGATTCTCACATACGTGGGCCACACTGAAGGTTTCCTGAATGATGAAGAAAAAATAAAATGAATGGCCAAAAATAGTAAAAAAATAGTCAATATGACGTTAATTTTTGACCGACTTTGATTGTTTTTTTTTGATTCGGCTCGTTATCGAATGTCATTGCTGCTCGTGGCTGCTTTGCATGTCAAACTCATAAAACCTTGTTTTTCACCTATTATGATATGCTTCGTTTAAGAATGTCTTCTCTACCTTTTTGCTGTGACTTTCCTAAAAAAAACTCAGTGAACTTAAAGTCGATCGATCTAACCAACATTTGTACACAAACTGGTTGACAGATTGCGTCAAAAACTCAAAACAACAATTAAATACAATGCTCACTACACGATGCATTTGTATTAAACCTATATATCCATATACCATCGTCCAACTCCACTTCCTCATCACTTTCACTTTTCCACCTTTCTTACCAACTTTCTATTTATAAACTCAATACTTTTATTTGAATTTGATTGCATTTATTTAATTTGATTTTGTATGGTAAAATCTGTAACTATCGCAGGAAAAGATTATATCGGCCGAAAGTTTTTTTTGTGTGTAAAGTATATATAACACTCTAGGCGTCATTAGTGTACGCGCTGGATGTTTACCGAAATGATTTAATAAATAAATAAATTTGAAATCGAAGACTATCGCGGTTGTTTGATATTATAAATAAGATTCAACGAATTTACCGCTTGAGTTTTTGGCACCCGACGCGGGTAGGTGGACTCGCAAAACAACAGATGACGATTGACATCACTTTAGTCTACCCTGGACAATGGAACATCGCCGAAACGTCGGGTGCCAAAAACTTTACGCGATAAATTCGTTTAATCCTATTTAAAAATAAATAAATTGCTACCAAATAACGGCAATTTATTTTTTTGCATAGATTGTTGAATTTTAAATGAACAAATCTCGGTATTTATTTGAAAGTATGTAAAACCGTGTGAGAAGTCGAGTTTTTGATGGCCGCAATTTTTATGAAGGATACCTACTGGACCGATGATGTACATTAAGTTGAAGTGTTGGTAGATGAAGTACACTAAAAATTCGATTACGGTCGGAATATCCTGTTTCTTTTACCGAGGGTTGTGTACGATCCACGCAAAATGAAGTAAGCAGAATCGGAGAATATTTTCACGGTTAATTTTCTCGCTCGCGGGCTTATTGTGTTCCGCCCTAGGACGGAGGGGAGCGCGCGCGACGAGTGTGCGTAGATAATTTGAACATATTACAAGTATTATTGTCAGACGGGAATGGAATGGAGAGTGGCTACCAGCTGTATGCGTATCCATGGAAACAATTGTCGAAACGATGTGCGATCGGAGCGGGCGGAGCAGCGAAGCGTAGTTTATCTCGGGAATTTTTGGAAAGGTAAAATAAAATATGGGAAATATGTACCCCTTTAAGGGATAATACTGATAATCGTGTATATTTGATGTGTTTCTATATATTTTGAAATACTATTTTAGACTGATTATTAAGGAACAAACTATGAAGTAAAGTTTTGAATAAATTCGTCGTCTTCTTTTTACCAAAATTTTGGATTATAGCTGGACAGTGTGAGCCCTTCGTACATAATGATAATATCCCTTTTCGTCTTCTGCTTGCCATCTGCTTTATTATTTATTTATTTATAAAATTATCCATTGAAAGTAACAAGTTTTGAAAAATAAAAAGAGTTTATTTATTTATTTATAAAAGAATCCATTAAAAGTAACAGGCTTTGAAAAACAAAAAGAGTACAAACAATTATATTTTTACAACATTTTTGCTAAGCAGATTAGACGATATTTGTGTGTATTTTATATCTCCACTAGATTTTATGTCTGTTCTGGTGTGATAATATTTAAAACATAGTGAAATCACTTTTAAACTTTTTTTTTAATTCAATAATTCAGGTCGCTCGTTCATTTTTAAAAACTAGAAGAGATTTATTTAAACGAATTAATAACTAATAGTAAATAAATAATTCTATAAATAAATATATAAATAAATTAGCCAATAAATAAAATATGT
>JAOPUG010000376.1:15404349-15415051 GCA_027564375.1 Micropterix facetella | reverse complement strand
TCCCTACATTACAAAATACCATCTCAGGATGTTTCAACGCACGTTATCGACATATCACCCTGAGATGAACACAGGACTTGAGATATGGACGATTCACGTGCCCAACGTCACCAACACCAACAGACCGTGAGAGTCCAACTCCTCGCGACGTACTGGAAATTTTCAAACCCAGTGGAGCCCCTCGCATCCTCACTCCCACATGTGGTCAGATTTCTCCGACCTCTCACCTGGTAGCAGTTTCAAATTTGCCGGATGGAGTTGAACCGGGAGTCGGGCGGACCATGATAACACAGGGTTAGCATTAGGACCCGCGATGCATGGCCTTATTAGGTCCCCATTAGGCCACGGCCCTATTAGCATTAAGGTAACATGTCGGCGTAGTCTAAAATTAGGTAGCAGCGCGTGTACCAAAGATCGTTTAACGTTTTACTTAGGAAATATTTTCAGATGCTGGAGACTATGGAAGATGTGAAAGATTAACGTGAGACTACCAAGAAGGATGCTGTTCCGACAAAATTCGGAGATTATTTACGGGTTCTGAGTAAACTATTTGGTTATTGCCTAAAACGATCTGTGGTAGACTCTAGATAGTGATGACAAAATGCTGTGGCTTTCTATGGCAACATCATGTGATTTCTTCGGATGTAGCCATAGTATTATATATAACAACACTCTATCGTCTCCTGAAGAGTCTTAGTTAAAAGTGGTAAAACTAATTATACATTATTCTGTAAGGCAAAGCAAGCCTTTTATGATATTTTTAATTCGTGGTTAAGCGTAAACGATTCCGCAAGAAACAAAAGAAATAAAATATTTTAAAGGTTTGTCAAGGAAAGCATATTTAAATATAAAACATCTGCATACCTGTTTACGCGTAATAACAAATCGACAACATCACAAAACGCTTGATTTGCATTACCGAAAATAGCCCTTATTTTGTTGTCTGAAGTTGAGTGACGATAAATTTGTAAATCATCCGAATAAAAGTGTAAAGAAAGCATTATCTTCTGAGCAATTGTGATAATAAATATGGTAAAAAATAATGAGTATTTTACACCTTCTCGAAGGATGCCGGCTTTAAGATCTATACACCCAGAGAAATCATTAATGTACTACGAAGGTATGGTTCAAACCAATTGATTGAATAACAGGAGAGTAACTGACACAATGCAAATCATGGGGTAATCCACACGCCCCACTGCTATTTCCTAATCATATCTTTATATTTACGAAATAACTGTGGAGTAAGTTAGTGTCGAGTGCAGCCATTTAATTGTTTAGGGCTGAAACTTAATTTGCTCCATTATTATATTGTAAATCTGGCTAAACACTTAGGTAATTTTACTAAAATAATACTATTTCGTAAAAATCTAACTTACACCACTGTTAGTCTTAGCCCCTCATTTATTGTAAAACAATATGGTTGTATTAAAAGTTATTAAACACGTGACATTAAATTCGACCAATTGTGTGATTTCAGCTAGCGACTAATTTTATCTCATTACGAGGAACGCCCACGGTCCTTACATCCAGCCGCACAACTAACAACACACACTCACATGTTTGCCACATAATATAGATACATCATTCTGTTATTTTTATAGAGAAGTACAAGTGTAAGAGTATTACTTCCCCCCCCCCCCCCGAGGGAGCTAAGTCTTATAATCCTGCAAGGTTTTGTTACTATTCACGATAACTCGAGTAAACCACATCCGATTTCAAAAAATCTTTTATGTCAATCGATGTTATTTATTACACAGAGACCAGCTAATTATCGGAGTAAGTACGACCTACGGTTCTTTTGTTTCAAATCCTATAAGTTTGCAGCTGCCGCCTCTCTGCGAAAATATCAAAACGAGGGGAAGAAACTTCTGTAAGTTGTCTCTTCATTGTATTTTGTATCTATTATTAAATTATTAAAATTTCGCCATCTATCGAGTGTAGCTTAACTATGTACACGCTTTATTGTAAGTGATGAATGTCAGCCGATAGATGGCGATTGAAAATACTTGAATATTTCTGTTTTTGAATCGACGACGCCTTATACATTATTATCTTAATACTTCGGAAGAGTAGTTTCAATGGAAGTAAAATTTTACACCTACAGACAGACAAACAGTGTTTGTTGCTCTTTTCACAAATAAATTAAATTATAATTAAAAACTCATAATTATTAAAATAAAACAACTGTATTTGTACCTACATAAAATTTAGAATTTAAGAAAGTTGTTAAGACAGAGAGTACAAAATCTCTTTTATGGTGCGGTAAAATTTGGTTTAAAGCAATATTGTTTATCTAATTTTCGTCACACTTGTTTGTTTCGCAAAGCAGTAACTGCGAAAAGATCGTCGCTCCAATCTTGTATTTTGAACCTATTTTTAAGTCTATTAAAATTTCGCCATTTATCGAGTGTCGCTGAACTATGCCACGTACTTCCTTGTAAGCGATTAGAATTTCAGCCGATACATGGCGATTGAAAATTCTTGGATATTTCTGTTTTAGTATCTGATTACCTATGGAATATATTCTCCTAATACTGCGGAAGAGTAGTTTCAATGGAATGAAAACGGTACACCGACAAACAGACAGACAACATAGACACAAATTGCTGTTTGTTAGATACCTAGGGATAAAATGTACCTATTACCGAAAAGTCAGAATTTCGTTTTTTTTACTTTTACTGCTTAAATCGGAAGTAAGGGTAGAAATAACAAAAATAAACGTTGTTGGGCATGATGAGACGCTTAAAATGAGGCAAATGTCGCCTAGTGTTGATCCATCTGTTTGGGCAAAAATAACGACAAGTCAGAATGTAATCATATGGGCCGAAGTTTGCACAAACCGTTAGGTTTTCTCTCTGCCAAGTTTTTTAGTTGAAATCTTATAATATTATGTTTCCGCGCTCGCTACTGATAAGCTCCCGAGTCTGATGAGAATCTCAACCGAATAAATCAATCCTACCCTAGATCGCAATCTCATAAATGAACATTTTCCGCCCTCATAAATTTCCCATTACAGCCTCGATTTATAGAGACCCTGAACTTATACCGCATTAAGGATGTAGTTTTGTAAAGTTAAGAACGCACAGGGCAACGCGCGGGCTTTCACTCATCCACCAGCCACCATTATATAAATTGCTCCTATTAGAACTAAACTCAAGCTGACGCGTAGCGGGATGTAGTAGAGCGCTTTCTGAGTCATTGCGAAAGTGAAAAGTAGATTGGCATTCGAACAGTTTTCTTTTCAAACCGAAGCTATGTTAAAAGAAACGAATTAAGGGGCCGATGTTGGATAAATAAAGCGGAATGATTGCCAAAGGAAACACCAGCGGGCTGCAATACTCCAATTAATGCTTGCGCGGAGATACCATTATTACGGAAATCGAGACACTAGCGGGACGCAATACGCCGAAAGATTTCTGAAATCGTGCATGATAAATAATATATTTTTTGGTTTCTTTGAAAGATTATTATGGAATAATTAAAATATTGCATCAACATATTTTAATTATTTACTTGGTATGTATTGGTAATACATACCAAGTATTACCTGAAACTATATTGGTAATATAGTTTCAGGTTGTATGCCCCTATAGATTCTAAGAAAAATGCAAATTACAAAAAGGTGATGAATTTTATTTATTTCATTCAGCAAATATTCAAAATATTCAAATTTCCCATATTATAGTAAAGTTTAAGAAATTTGCCACAGGACTCATATTTTTATTTTTGTTTAAATGCACGCGGGAGTTACTTAAATTTGATCGTAAAACGTCAGTTTTTAACTGTTTGAGAGAGGTATTCACCTTAATATTAAAATACACGTTTTTTAGACATGCAGAAATGTTAGAATACACGATTTGTCACTCGAGACCCCGCGAAGGATGGATGCCACGAAACCTGCTCGATGGGGTGACCAAGCAGAGTGATTAAAGCGCATCCAATAACCCTCTCCTCTACATGAGGTTTTCAAGCCTACCAGCCAACGGTAGGAAGAGGGAAACGTCAGCAGCCGAACTGTAACAGGGATTCCGGACAAGAACTTAATCCATACTTTTGGTTGCTTTGCATATCATTATATAAATGTAAGTGTCACGATGATCCCCATTTAAACCCTAAATCGGACTTCTTCCATTCCCTTTGCCCGAGTGTAAATGTAATTTGAAGATATTGATCTGCTTCAAAAAATAAAAATGCTTAAATGTAAATATAAAATCAATGCCCTGTCTTTGAAACTCCCCTTTTGCAAAGGGTGATATGAAATATCATCGGAGAGTAAAAAACATATATCTATAACAAAATGTACATATAAACAATGCATACAAAAAAATAAACAATAGACACCGCTGAAGAAAGAAGAAGATGATATCAGCTACCAACTACACCCGTAGTCCACAGTTACCGCATGTCCAGCTAATGGGCTGGATACACCAGAACCCCCAAATTAACGCCAAGTGCTCATTGGGCAATGCCCTTATGTGCGTACTACAAAAGGAGGAAATTCTTCGATACATGCTTCGTTTTGATGAAATATATATTGTAAATAATTTTACCATCAATATCCTTTCTTTTGTCATAGTTACAGGCATTATAATATGAGTGCAACAATCAAAACAGGTTCTAAATTCCTGCTGTGTTACAAATGAAACGCGTTAAGTGCACACTAAGAGTTTTGGTGGCCATGTTGCGCGCCGTATAATCGTCACAAAGTCAGTCGTTCTTGTTGTTTTTTGCGAAGTGTATCAATATTATTTCAACATAAAAAAGAGGAGTGTGTTTGCGTGCGCTGCGTCGATGATAATATTGATTCGGTTTAAGATTAACCCTCTGTCGGGCGCAGCTGGCCTCAGAGGCCAGCTAAAGACATAGTTCCCTCTCCAATTCTCAAGGCGGTCCAGCGTCCTACCTCTCCGTTTACTCGCCTAGCTTGAGGGACCTCACACAGCGCCCGCCTTAGTTAGTCGTCGGCCTTTACACAGCTCACTTACAACTTCCCTGTCTTCACAGTCCGCCTGCGCTCTATTAATTAGGTCACAATTTTGAATATGAGGTTTATTATACTCAAATACCTGTTCTGTGTGAAGTTCGTCAGTATTTTGAGAAATAAGTGCTGTACTGGACTCTGGCCTTTCAGGCCAAGGGTGCCCGATTGGGTTCTAATTTCAATTTTCCTGTCTTTCAGGGATATTATATACAGATTTTCTGCCAAAATGGCTAGAAAATATGATCTCTTCCAATCCAATTATGACGAAACTTCTCCTCAAAGAAGATGCTTCTGAAGATTCAGCTTTGGTTGACGATTTAGGCGATGAGAGCGACATCGCTTCTAGAGGAACGTGAAGAGGACTCATCAACTGAACACGAAGATGAGGGGGCATCTTAAGAAGATGATGAAGAAGAGGAGGGCATAATTGAGGAGTTTTTTCTCGGAAAATATAAAACGACAACGCGGGCTAAGAAGCCACCTTCAGCTTTTATAGGGCAAAGAGTCACAGCATAAATACACACCTTCCTGGTGTAAAAGGCGATGCTAAAAATGATACTACCATATTGCAGTGTTGGGAATCGGTATTCGATTCAGAAATTTTGTAATTGATTGAAAAATTCACTAACCAATATATAAAATAAAACAAAAACCGATTTGCAAGAGAAAGAAATGCCAACGAAACAGACCTTATTGAAAGCAAAGCTTTTATTGGTTTACTATATCTGCTAGAGCGTACCGGAGGAATCGTCAGAGTTTGGAGGAGCTGTGGGGAGTGAAGGAGATGGCGTTGAGAAATTTGGCCTTATAATGAACATCAAGCGTTTCAAGTTCATCTTACGCTGTTTTCGTTTTGATGATCGAACGACCCAAGCTCAACGGAAAGAATATGATCGGCTTTCCCTAATTCGTGAACTTTTTGATCGCTTTGTTCACAACTGTCAAAAGAATTAAATCCCGAGAGAAAATATTACTATTGACGAGATGCTGCCAGGGTTCCGTGGAAGGTGTGCATTCCGGCAGTATATACTTTCGAAACCCAACAAATATGGGATCAAGATGTTTGCCCTAGCTGATGCCCGTACGATATACGTCTACAATAAGGAAATCTACGCAGGACGTGCGCTGGAAGGACCATTTTGTATTACCAATAAGCCCATTGACATGGCGAAAGATTTTATGGGACAGGGCGGAACATAACTGCCGACAATTGGTTCACCGATATAGAACTCGTTAACTATTTGAAAACAAAGAAGATGTCTTATGTTGGAACTATAAATAAAAAATAAACAGCAGTTACCATCCAGCTTCGTCAATGTGAAAGGTAGTGGTCAATACAGCAGAGTGTTTGATTTCAACAACGTGTTTCCGTTGTTGTTTGGTTTCCAATGTACCAAAAAGCCAAAAAATGTGCTCCTCGTTTCCTCGCTCTACGAAGATAATGCAATTGATCAGAATACAGGAGATCAGAAGAAGCCCGATGTTATTACTTTTACAGTAACATTAAGATGGAGGGACACAGCTGATCAGATGTGTACTATTTTCAGTGTGAGCCGTAACACGAGGCGCTGGCCTATGGTCATGTTTCTTGCTTGCCTGAACGTTGGCTGGCATTAATTCTCAAGAGATTTCGATTGGGAATCAGTTGGAACCACTAAAACGAAGAATATTTATCAAAACTTTGTCTCATCAACTCGTGATTGGACAACTAGCCCGCCGAAGTCTGAATACAAGTGGAATGCCAATTCAGTTGCAAACTCGTTTGAAAAGGTTTTGGAACGTGAAAAAATCCCACATCCTCTACACTGTCCCCCAAAAGGCGAAAGTGTGAAATGTGCATGTTTGAAACAGGATTTAGGAGGATGAAGAATTACGAATGTTTATTCTGTTATCAACCGATCTGTTTAACCCATGTACACGCGCTTTGCCAAACTAATTTTCGGCTGCTGATTTGGGAGCCTCAGCGTCCGTATCTGGCTACTGCTGCGGTCAATAGAGACTACCTAATTTACGTTTAAACTTTTATTACATTTATAGGGCTCGATATGCCCAATTACTTTAAAAAATGTAAATTTTTATCATTTTAGGTTATGGTTCAATTTGGTATAATTCCTTTCCATAGATCCTAGTGAAGACTACCCGACAAGTATTTTGTATTAGAATTAATATAATGGAGGGGGGGGGGCAAAATATGTGAATATGTGGGTGGCCTCTCAGACCGATTTCGGTTTGCCCACAGGTGCGCCCTATGGAGGGTTACTTTGAATTGAGTGTGTTTTGCTGATTTATGAAAATCGAATCGTTCTTACCTTATTTCGATTTTGTGTTATATTTGAACAAACTAAATGCGGTTCCATTGTTAATTTTTATTATTTTTACCGCCACCTAATATTCTTTTGCAGCATAATATCAAGAAGATCGTTTATTAAGGACGTAAGTTTCATTTGTTTAATAATCAAGGTGAGCCAAGTCTGCTGCCCGTGTGTGCTCAAAACGAGTTAATTTAATTTTTGGTAGTATCAAAAATGATTTTAATATATGAAATTAAATTGTATCAATTGATAGTGATAAGATTCAATATATGCATGCCTTATTAAAGCTTAAAATATATAGATGATTTCATGTATAAATATACTAAACAAATTTTTCCCATTTCCTCAATTGAAATAAGAATCACTTAACCTCGTTTAGACAGGAAAACCATCATTTTCGAAAATGTACCCAATTGCGAGTAGATATTAAACATATAATGTTTGAAAATGGTTTTAATTTCGTAAAAAAAATGCTACTGCAGCACTGATCAGTTATACAAGTTGACTTTTTTTTCTTTATGGTGTATGAGAAGATTGCTGCCTATTTTCAACCCGAAAGGATGTTGTAGAGCCTTCTTTTTCCACTACTTCATCTCCTACTTAGACACAAGTTCATAGTATTAAGCCTGTTTTCACTATCTTTAGTAACTATTTTCCCCAGAAAGGCTCAGTAATCTTCTAGATACAGCTTTAAAAATTCCTTAACAAATAGCATTGCTTATACAATGTTTAATTAATGATAGTAGCGAGGCATTGCTTTTGAAGCCAATGAGTGAATTCTCTGTATTTATTTTGAAAAGACAATACATTACAATACATAACAACAATACATTAATCACTATATGTAGATATATAACACACCCGTTATAGAATCTTTTAAAGGAACGTCTCTACTTTTCTTCACAGTGATGCTGCGTCAGATTGGTTTGCGGAATATCTACAATGGCCCTGACCGCTATAGGGTCAAACTTTTTCGCTCTCGCAGAAGATGGCGCCTTTTGAAAAGGGTAAATGAATTTACCCGAGACATTTATTTAAGCGCAGGTATTTTCGCAAATAGCTTTTGAGGTAGCAAATGCGTAATGGAGGTGTGACACGCGACACGCAATGGGAGGATTCGTTGTTAGTACTTACGGGGATGCTGTATTATTTAATTTAAAAAAGTTAACCTTAAGCTTAACCTTGATATACTCTAAGCTGAGTCATTTTGACCATAACATTCTCAGTCAAGGACGCGGGGTGGCTTGGTGGTTTGAATTGTCTTGAAATTATTTCAAAGATATATTCAAGTTAGTATCTGATTCCTTTATGTGTTATTCTCTCTGACTACTTCAGCATTGATTTCCCAGGATCTTATCGTATTCAATAAATTACTATAAAATATTCATTCATTATTGAGATTCAATATAAGCGTTGTCTACAAGTTACAATCACGTTGGTTCATAATAGTCCTGTGCAGCTTGGGTTTGATGCCCTGTTTGTGTTTTTATAGCCGGCTCTACTCATTGTTCAGGTCCCGTCCGGTAGTATCCTCGAAGAGGGACTTAACCTGGAAGGGTTGCAGTGAACTCTGCTAGGGACTATATCGTACAGTCGCCGATGTTAGGATGGGAAGTTCAGATCGATTCATCCGTGAAGATGTCAGTTATTAAAGGGGAGAGAGACAGAAAGGATTCTTCAGATCAGAAAAATATTTGCTCAATGATTTACAATTTAAATAAAGGAGAACAAACATATTGAGTGTGTAAGAAAGCCACACTCAATATGTCTAAAATACGCCCTAGAATTAACCCTTGTCAGCATAATGTTGATAGACTCAAAGAGTTCCTTTCGTCACTCCCTAAAATGCAGTCTCATTTTTGTCTTAAAGATACTAACAAAGAATATATTTTACCAGAATGGAGTTCGAAAAAGGCCCTTTACGATTTTTATGTCAATGGCCTATGCAAATCACAAAATGCAATTCCTTTGTATAATGCTAAATTTATCAACACACTAGACATTGAAAATATTTCTTTATTTAAACCCAAAATGGACGTATATCAACTGTGTGTTTCGCACAAACACGGATATATTTCAAATGAAGACTATGCCACCCGTAATAAAAGAAAAGAAAAAGCGCTTACTAAGAAAGAAAATGATATGAAAGTCGAAGACTTACTGATATTTACAATGGACGTTCAAGCAGGTTTTTTAGCACCAAAATCTAATATTTCCAGTATTTATTACAAACAAAAATTATGTGTACTCAATTTTTCAATTTATAACTTGAAACATGGTAATGCTTATTGCTATCTATATAATAAGACAGAAGGATGAACAAACGCGGAGGAATTTGCTAGTATCATGAACCACTTCATTACACAAAATATTCTACCAACTGTCTCTGGGAATAATGTTACAATAATAATATACAGTGACGGGTGCACAGCATAAAACTGAAATATGATTCTATACAACACTTTACTTAATTTGGCCATAATGAAGAATGTTACAATAATACATAAATACCTTGAAGTGGGCCATACCCAGATGGAGGCAGATTCTATTCACGCAACCGTAGAAAGACAATTGAAAAATAAATTAATCAATGTTCCCGCCGAATACATGACAATTTGTAAAAAATGCCAGAAATGCACCTACACCTTACAATGTGAAGTATTAATTTTTTTAAGATTTTAAAAAAAAAGTAACTGTATTTTTTTGGCTTAAAAAAAGGTGACCCCAAAGTTACAGACTTGCACAAGTTGAAATATACTTCCGATGGCTATATTTCGTATAAATTAAATTTAAGCGATGATTGTGCTTTATTGCCAAAATGCTGAGATAACAATATTTTGACAAAAAAGACAGAAGATTTTCCTGCACTCTATTCCCAACGTTTAACAATTATACGAAGAAAATGTCAAGACCGCCAGGATTTAAAATCTACTATGGCAACAGGCTACCACATTTATTACGACAGCCTTCCTCATGACTAAAAATGCCTTAAGCCAAGTAAAAATATATAATAATTACTGAATAAAAGTTTGTTTCTTCTTAATTTCCGTTTTCTTTCTATAACCCCTTTCATTGGAATAAGTGCTAACTGCAAAGAAAATTGTTGGTTTTTCTTATAGAAATTAACCAACTCCATTCTTTTATTTATTAATATAAAAATGAGTATTAGTCATAAAATTTCATAAACTTATTTAAAAAGCTACCAAATGGAGTTTTGGAATTTCTATAATGGTATTAATTAATATTTTATAACTTGTTAACACTCCCCTGTACAGTTATCTCAAATGGAATTGGCAATTTTGCACATTAAGCCATCGATATAGCCCATGTTTTATGTCAGAACATATTCTATCTGTGTGCCAAATTTCATCCAAATACATTCAGCCATTTATGTGTCATTGAGTCA
>JAOPUG010000376.1:15152070-15164078 GCA_027564375.1 Micropterix facetella | reverse complement strand
AAAACAATTTTTTTTTGGAGCAAAATTTTATTCTACTGACATTGAATGTCTAATTGAATGGTAAATTAGTGAAAATTATGTTTTTCGACATATTCATTAAAAAAAACAACACAAGACACTTCAGAGTATGCCCTGTTCAGAAGTTATAGGCTATTGAGAATTGTAAATTTATACTGAAATATAGTGGGTCTAATAATATGTAAAGGAAATGTAGAAACTGGCCCATTCATAGCTTGCGTGTAGCACAATGCATGATACATTAAGGTGACAACCTCTCTCAAACAGTGAAAAACTGACATGTTGCATTGCAGTCAAATTTAAGTGACTCCCGCGTGCATTTAAACAATAATAAAAATATGAGTTGTAGCAAATTTCCTTATCTTTAGTATTATGAAGCAAAATGTCAATATTTTGATTTTTTCTGAATAAAAACAAATAAAAGCTGAAGTCATTACCTTTTTGTATTTTGCATTTTTTCTTGGAATCTATAGGGCAAACAACTTGAAACACGCACCAAGTAAAGGGACAAAATATGTGATCTTTCAAAAAAACCAAAAAAATATATTATTTGACGTGCTCAATTTCAGAAGAATGGTAACTACGCGCAAGCAATAATAGTCTTTCGGCGTATTGCGTTCCGCTGGTGATTTGCTGTAAGAATAGGATCTACGCGCAAGCAATAATAGACTTTAGGTATATCGCGGCCTGCTGATGTTTCCCTTGGCGTATTATTCTGCTTTATTTAGCCTACAGCGGCCCCTTAAGTAATGTATTTAGTTATGAATATTTAAAATATATTTAAAACTCTGTTGTGATGTCTTTCATAAACGGCTTTCTTGGACTCTTCTCATTCGGTTGTATCAACTGATAATAATGCTGATACAATTTATTAATATTGTATGCATTCAGGTCATTTCAGAGCCTATGCATAACTCAACTCTTGATAAATTTGTAATACAAACTAATTTGTTGCAGGTTTAACAGAATTGCAATGTGACAGTGTGAGCAGACTGCAAAGCAAACTGGATTTTTTAAAGAATCTATTAAATGATCCTCTTCATTTCAAGGCAATTTACCGATACTCCTATGACTTTGCTCGAGTAAGTTTGCATTTTATTATAACATCAAATATTCATATGAAAAGATTAGGTACATATATAGGGTCATTATCAGGTGCATATGTAAGTGAAAATTGTAGGGGCGGCAAAATTAAAGCACTACTATTATCACACGATAAAAAAAACCACCGAAATGACTTTTACCATTCTTAAGCTCAAAATTATGCACTCATTATTAGTGCACAGCATTTCAGTTAAATTATTCACAACAAAAGAAAATATTGCAATTTGAATATTCCTGTGTATGCATGCATCCAACTGCACGGCGGAGACACAGTAGACAGACAGTAGCTTCTCTCAGAACAACATTGAAAACGGAGCGAGCGACGTCACGAGTCCTAGGGCTACCACAAATCGTAATACGATTACAAGACATTGTACCACAGCAGCTTTTAAGCAGTTCGGCGAACTGAACAAGTTCATCGCCGAGATTTTTTTCCAAATAGTCTTGGTAAGCACTGACAATATTTGGAGTTCTTTTCAAGATCTCTTCTGCTGTAAGAGATTTTAACTGCCAAATTATTCCAAATACACCAGTCACTAGATGGCACACTTCTATGCGTTTAGCTAAGGCAGACAGTATTTTATCAATTGTGACAATAAATACCTGAATTTGAAATTTTTGTTTAGGCGTTTGATTTTCTACAATTTTATCGATTGTAGTACAGCGGCTGAAATAATCATACGTTAGTATTTCACTTATGTTGCCTTGAAGTTTATTGGTGATAAATTTCACAGCCAAACAGGATTTTGGCTTTTGCATCAATGTCTGAAAATTGCTTGAATGTATCCATGTAAAGATTCATATAAAGCCCCGTGATAAGGTCTCGATTAGGTGACTATATAATTAAGTGCTAATGGCTTGCAAGCATTCTAGCATTCCGTTCCACAAAATAGTTATTATTCCTGTTTCCGACATATGTATTTTTTATAAACTAGTCCAAACGTCATAGTTTAGTTTATTTCCAATTTTTACACATTGCAAGTACGGGATTTTCATATTTAGAAATAATTAATATTATTACCGTCTTTCATTTAGTCTTTTGACTTTAAAAGTCACCGTAGTGAGATTCTTTGGTCAGTAAGTTTAGTTATTGGAGTCACTAAAGTCAGAAGATTCAGAAAATTGAAAAAACTGTCCACGTCTGTGTATCTGTCTCTGTATACACAATATCTCAAGAACTCCTTTCCGATTTCAAAAATTCAGATTAGAGTTCCGTACCTACAATGGAAATGATAGCTGCCATGCTGCTATACCAATGTACGCTAGCCCAGTGTCTGCATCTTGAAAAGTACGTTTTAACTTACTACTGGTTATTGTTTAAATTTTACAGGACAAAGAACAGCGTTCGCTCGATGGGGCGACCGCACGAGCCCTTCTGGCACTGCTTCTGCCGCGTTGGTCGTTGCGCGCCGCTCTGCTCACCTTTTTGGAGTGCGAACGCCGCTACAGGGTCGTGAACCGCGACCAGTGGTGCAACATTCTTGAATTTTCACGCACCGTCGACTCACACCTCAACAACTATGATGCCGATGGCGCATGTGAGTTATTCTCTATTTACTTCCTATTACCTTTTTTATGCCTCCGAACAAATCTCGAATGAACTTTTCTAAATTTACAAAAGTTTAAATCTTCAGTTGCCAAATGATCACAATGGAAAATGATTTCGAGGTGATGATGTTGTATCATGTTTGTTATTAATGGGTTGTGGGCAAGATACCTGAATAGAATTTGTATTCGCACCTAGCATTCTAACTAATAATTTCATAGTAAAAGTCTCGAATTGTTCCTGAAAATATAAAAGACATATGTGGAACCGCTGCTCGAATACCAAATTTGGAGCCCCTTTTATGCAAAGAGCAGCATCCTGTATGCTGATCCATCGGAATCGGAAAGGCCCAAAATCCTCAGTCTGCCCTCACTCTAAGCAAGACAGTATAGAGAAAAGACAAGCAGTTTTCTTGGCATGCTATTCATAAATTACCTGAATGATGGGCGAAATATGTAGAAGCCGATGGCCAATATTTTGAATTTAAAAAAAAATATTTCCTTTGAAAATCACTTTTTTTTACCAAAAACCGGAAAAAAAACTTATGCATACACCTGGTATGCTTCTTGCCTACAGGTTCTGCAGCCAGCTCATACCAGATGCTATTTGAAGAATCCACGAAGGTCAGATCTTGCATATTTCCACCATATCTACCGAGTTATTTCCGGTGATCCTCACTCTTCTTGTGAATAATGCTGGGCATGCACAGATGACATGATCTGCTTTCCTCCATTCCGCAACCCCGACAAGTTGCCTCATCCAAGATCAGAATGTGTAGCTATCTTTAGAGCCTGTAATGCCCACTACTATTCGCAGGTTTGTCTTAGCAATACCTCATCAGTCGAGGCTTGGATCTTACAGTAGCTCTTTTGCTATTCTTCTGTCCTTCACCCATCCTCCCGTCCATTCGCATATAGCTGTTCTCATATATCCCTCTGCTACCAGCAGTATAGGGAAACGTTTTGTTTCACGCACAGGCCACGCAGAGAACAGAACTCGTTCCCTTTCATCGGGACGCACAAGCGCCTGCTCGAAACAGAACGAGTCTGCAGGCTTGTGCGCGCTTTGAGTTACAGTGTACAAACATAATACATTTTTCGTGAGTTTAAAATATCATAGGGTCAGCAATGCCAGCGGGAATGTTTGATCTGCCAATTTGAAAACACAGCAACTTAATAAATAACAGTGGGGAAAATATTATTTACGACATTTCTGAGGGAGCAATGAAACAGGCAGTATTTGTTTATATTTAGAGTATAATAAAACCCTATAACCCTAATGGCTAAAGGTTCACTTCCTTCATTCGACAACCTAACTTCATTTGCTTGGGCCAGTTCCTCCGCTTACGAAAAACGACAGCAACTCTTGCGAATCGCCCACCAAAACAGAAATTGGCTCTGTGGCCATGGTAAAAACAACTGTCAAACCATCGGGAAGAAACGAAAGATATCAAAGACCGCCAAATCGAATACCCCTCGCTTTGTCAGCGCACACATAGTGAAACGGAACAACTCTGAGCGCAATCTGTGCTGCCTGTGCATGAAACGGAACGCATCCTGGGTTCAAGTCCGTTCGTGGTTATCTCCAAGCCCTTTCCCTGCCAGTTGTCTGCTCTTAAAAACCCATGAGGCTAATTTTATTCAATCGTGAGATGCGTTCTGTTACTGTGTGACATTTCTCAGTCAGTTTTGAGGATAGCTATAAAAAAATTTAGTACCTACAGCAACGGTTGGCTATCTGAGTATATGTCAATTTCTTCTTTGTGACCTAACCTGCTGCAAAAATATACTGTCAATAATACCATTGTCAGAGGAATACACATGGACCGTACAGTGAGAAAATAACAGATGGAACATAACATGCCAATCTAAGACGTACGAAGGGACAGTAGCCAGGACTGAAATTCTGTACTCACTAGCGACATCTCTTGGTATCGGTAAGATAGCGATGTCCATCGGTTGCATTAGCGACCACTACCAAATCAGCCATTCTGTACTCGTGCTTTACCGAGGATCGATAGTGCAACCGAGAGATCCGTGACATCAGCGCTTCGGTAGCGTTTGCGTCGCTCCCCGTGCGAGGCTACGACGAATGGGCCGATCAGCGCTCGGGGCACCTGAACGAATGTATCGGTGCAAGTCTGAACTTATCCTGTCGGCTGTAGAGTAAAGCGAGTCTATAAATGAGAAATGTGCATTTGTAGGCGTGTTTACGGTTATAAAATGGCATCTCGACATTATTGAATGTTATTAAAATGGCATCTCAACAAAAAATATATTAAATGAGAATGACCTCACAAAATCGTAAACGAAACAAGCTGCAGCGTCAGATAGACAAATTCATACAGATAGGCATAACAGAAATTTGCCTAAAGCGAGCACTCATACCTGATGACTTTCTTCATTCGAAAACTTCGCTCGATTTATGAACAACGTTTGACAGACTAGCCACCGTATCGTGCAAGCTCGAGGGGTTCAATAACTATCGAGTCGACTACTGACTCGATTAACAATCGTGTCGGTAAAGCAGCATACAGAATAGCAGTTTTGGTAACTTTCGGCGGGAGTCGATAAAACTCAACTTATCGATACCGAGAAATGTCGCTAGCGAATACAGAATGTCACTGCAGGGTGTACTCTCTCTTTTGAATAGTCTAGAATGCTACTTCCAATCGGAAATAGGTCCCAAACGCACAAAGTCTAGTTTCCGGGGAAAGTTTCTCTTACCGTTCAGCGATTGTCTGTTATCAACCGAGAGCTGCTTTACGTACACTATCTTTACCTGGTTTTATAAAATCTTTTAGGAAATCTCTTTTTAGTATTATCTATTATCGTTTACTTTTTTACCACCTTATCTTTGAGGTGACTCCTTAATATCAGGCTTCTCGCCTGAAGATTCACTTCATTTGCAATATTTCCTGTGTTCATCGACCTAAGAGAACAAGTTTGCAGTGAATAATAATTCCTGTTATTTGTTGTTCCGAAAGTTTTCAACTTCATCTGCATAACTAACCGTCACCTATTTTACCTTCTGCAGGGCCAGTAATGTTGGATGAATTTGTGGAATGGCTACGGCAGGAGCGCTCTCTACCCGATTCAAATATGCAAACCAACATCAGCTGAAACAAGACTGCAACACTATTAGATATATGTTTCTAATCATTGTATATTGCATATTTATAGTAACGTAAAGTTAATCTCAATGGCGGCAGTGAGGGATGTTCCGTTTAAATTTTAAGAATGTCGTCGGTACTTGAAAATTAAATGTAACTATAGAAGAAAACTGTATTAGCGATCTCTCAGTCTCTCAGGCGGTGGCTTGTGGTTTAATCGTGCTCGAAATAAGGTAAAACGAACCGTGAGCGCGAGCCGCCTCCGCTGTTCTGTCTCCGAAAGTCGAGCCGCTCCGATCTATAAGCCAGTAAGAATTGTCTTAATGACGCATCCGATCTTTTGGTACAAAAAAAAATACTTGAGACAATTCATTTTGTATACCAAAGAGATCTTCATATAACCGTATAAGTATTTTTGCGCATTTATTTGAAATATACACAAAACACGCAATTTGTGAATATTCCATCAACTGTAATATTTAATATAATTGATTATATTCGTATACTTAAATGGAAGGCCCACTGATGAACGAAAAAACAACAGAAAAGGTTAAATTGAGCACTTCCTCTTTTTCCATTTTACGAAAAAATCTGTAGTTTTTCAAAATTTTTAACCTATAATTAGCCACAAAATATCCGATAAAATTAAAGCATAATACGTAACATATTATTTCAGAAAATATATATCTTAGTGGACCTATTGATTGTGACTCATTATCGAAACACCACCATTGGGAGAAATAATTGTAATAAAATAAAACGAGTAAAATTTTTGTTTTATTTTTATTTACAGACTATTTGCAATATCTATCTGCCTTCATTTTGCTTCTCCTATCTAGCAGAACTTCATGGAGATTTCCATCGGTTTTCGCTTTTTTCAGCTCGGATCGGTCGCCTTGGTTTATCCTCATTTTCTTATCTTGGAATTTCTGGAATTGTTTCCTGGAAACAAAATGTATTGTCATTCGTGTTTCGCTGGATGATTTGAATTTATAAAAGTTAATAAGTACACTTACACGTAGTTGACTTCGACTTCTGCTAAATTTCCTCTTTCTTCTTTCGGTACTAGTAATGAAACGTCCACCTCAGCCTTCCCTTGAGATCGTATCGTGCAAAACTCTTCTGCGGTTGCTTTCTTGCTCTTGGCTACGAGGGAATCATCTTCTTGGGTCACCGACATAAAATTTCCATGTGCACTCAATATAGCCGTTTTACCTGAAGGCGTAATAAAATGTTGAAATTGCATAATAATAACAGGAAAAGTAGCGATATACATTGGTAACTTTAACTCGTCCCGTGATTGGTATCCCTGACTTATCCAAAATAGCTTAAAACGATTCCAACTGGTAATTGGTCAGATCCTCCTCTAGGCAGAGTAAACCAGGATGCACCAACAGCAGCACCTGCGGGACTCGGATCGAATTTGCTGCCGCCTGGTAGTGCTTAGAGCCACCCAGGGAGGCTGCATACCAAATTTGGTTACGATCGGTCGACGGAAAGTTTTCGGACAAATAAACGCACAGCATGCATCAGACTATATGGGCGAAAAAGTACAGCAATACTGGCATCGAATTCACCAAGTATATGCTGAGCACTGGAGCCATTCCATGTGTATTGGGTCTTGTTGCCAAAGCAGACACATATGACTGCATTTGTTTTTGACATCATTGTGATGTCATTCCCTGCAATTTTTGACTGCAGGCACGGCGTCAAAATAAAACTATAGACAAGTATTCTAAAAAGTGCAGCAATTGGTGCTCGATAAATCAAAGCCAGATTGTAAATCTTAAGAAACCGGACAATGCTTCGAGGCGGAAGTAAAAACGGCTCAAAAGGAAACCATTATCCTCGGTTTAGATGAAGGACCAACCCTCACAATTCACTAAAGACAATAGCAGAAGGGTCATATGTGCATACGAGTCGTAAATAAGACGACTGATCTGTGGGGAGTGGTGGCGACGAACTGGCCGAAAACAAAGGCCTCCCGAAAGCAGGTTTTCGAGGAAGCAACCGAACACTTGACATATTTGATAGCAAGTGTATTGTCGAACGATATAAGTACATTATAAGCTGAATTTCGAACCTTGTATTTACTGCGTAAAAGGCTTTCAGGATGTCATTATAAACAGTCCCGATCGATCGATGTTGTAATTACCAGGGATCACAAATAAACATAATATTTACATTCCATAACGAGCGTGTTCTGTCACTACGGCTGCAGTTCTGTTTTTTTGTTGTTGTATTGGATGAATCGAACTAACCAATTCGGATTGCGAGATTTTGAAAATTAAATTAAGTCAGAATTAAGGTTTCGACTCTGCTTGTCCGCGTGTCCGATTGTCGCGAACACGCAAATTATTCGCGTAGAACCAATAAGTGTCAAAGCCGGATGATCAATAGATTGTAAAAATAAGAATAATTGTAAAAAACCCCAGGCGCTGTATTATAAAATTTTATATCGCTTCGCAAAATCACGTTTCTGTAAGAAAAACCTTTGAAGAAAAGAATGTGTCACGTAAAAAACTCGGTGGAATTATTCTCTCAACAGTGAGTGCTTCGCGATCAAGACAAAATCACCAAGAGGGAGCGATTACCTGGTGACCTCATCTGATTCAAGAAAACCGGCGGTTTACAACGTTGTAAGTCACATAAAAATTAAAATTGATTACAGTCCACTAACGACTAAAAACGAGGCTCCAAAAAGTGGAAGATTCTGAATTCAGGTTAAAGCATCGCTGACCGAAAGAAACTGCCACACGGACTGATATTTTGTAAATCTTTTATTTAATATCATATTTTTTATAAATCAGACTTCAGGTTCACATCACTCATGCTATACTGTCATACCCCAGCGCCATTTCAGCTGCCTCCAGCAAAAAACTTTTTGTGGAAGGCTATGCGTACTTGTAAAACAAACGATTACAAGCCTGCTACAGCCACTTACAGCATTGATATTGTTGGATCCTATGAATTGGACAGAATCAAGGTTTGGTTTATTCTGGAGTTGGCATAGAATAGAGGGCCAGTTTTAGACGTAGCCCAAATTTATGAGCCTGGAGTGGGGAGGTCAGGCAATTTGGCTAGGTACGGCCAGAATTTCAAACTAGCTTATACCTCTGCATCCAGGCAGGATGGTCGGGTCTTGGTGAAATCATAAATGAGAAAGGGTCATGATGTAGTTGTGTAGATCCAAGCCTTTCGAGGGCCAAAAATTGGCAAGGCATCTATTGTTACCAGAAAATTATTAAAATCTAGATAAATTGTGTCATATAAGGTAATATATGCGGTCGAGGCCAAGACAAAATCATTCGGAGGATTTCACCTAGATTTATATATGCTGACCAGTTACAGAATAGCTCCATTTTCTGCAGAAGCTGAGAGACCTGCTTGAGGCACCTGCTGATGAATGTCACTTCGCCGGCAAAACGATGATGGACGAGCGATGTGGACCTGAAGAAGTGCAGGGATATTATGACAACAACAATATGACTCATGTCGTTGGCTTCCAATGCCAGAATGACTGGACAACAGTTGGGGACTTTCGCATTCCCTCTGCAATGCACTGGACGATAATGTTATATGACTGGACTCCAGATATACTGAAATTTTATTTAAATGCATTTCAGCATACACTTTCAAACCCCGAACAGCCTTGTCCGCTGAAGCTATTCAGATGATAGTCCGTGCCCCCCTGCAGTAACACTCCTTGCACAGCTAGACATATTTTAGCTGGCTGCAGGTCGGCCATAGACCAGGGTCGGCACTTACTGCCATGACACCTACCGCCATGACAAAGTCCTTGCCATTATTCAGGAGGTAATTAGCCTCTCAGTGGCTCATGCCAACAAGAGTTTGACAGTACCCTCCAAACCCCAATATCATTTGTGTGGGACGGCATTAAAGGTAAAAAATATTCCACTTCAAAAACGTTCTCAATAATCGAGAAAGCTTTCGATAGGATTCTGGAGGTCAATTCGTCTTCCAAGCAGCATCATTTTCGTAAAAGTCTGGGATGCACAGCTCTCCATCCAGATGTAACTCTTTACTCTTTGTCTGAGGATGGCCCTTATTGTAGAATTAACAGTTACATAAGAGTCAAATATTCCCAAAGAACCACGAGTACAAACTAAATAAATACTGTGATCTTGCAAATGCCGTTACCTGAAACGGCTCCACTATTCACGGGATGGTTATTGGCGCTCGCAGTCTGCCAACCAAAATCCCTGTTATATCTCTTTAAATATCTTAGTCTCTCTAGGAACATAATCAACTCATTCCTAGGAAAAAATCTAAATCCTCAATTTCTGTATCTCGATTCGTGTTGTGGCTTCGAGGGGGAGGGGGTGAACGAGTGTAAGGTGTTGCTTGTATGCAGCAAGACAGCTGTCTTAAACCTACCACAGCTGGTCGTATAATAAATAGTAAATATGATGAACCAGACTCCAATCGGTGAACTACATTGCAACTCCATTGGAGTTTAAATAAACAGATAAATGTAATTCCACAAAAATTGAGGCGGTAAATTTTGAGTAGCTCGGGGCGCCACTGATCCTCACGCTTACCATCTTCAAAGACTGCTTCCCACTGCTCCAAAGCGCCAACAGCATCCGCCCTGCCGGTGACAATTCCGTCTTTAGTAACTCCTAAATATTTTCCATATCCGGACTTAAGGGCAAACTTATTTTCTCCCACCGGCACAGCTGTTAATATTTCTTCCGGTGATGGACCATCACCTTCGTTGTGCGGTGGCCCCAGCGTAAAAAGGCCATTATCCAATGCGGTTATGTATGTCCTCTCGCCAAATTGAATCACCACTGAACCTGCCATTGTTAAAATGAAAAAGAATATTAATAATTTAATGTACTACTATAAGGTGGTGACTGTGACATGAGGGTCGATTCTTAGAATATTATAGTGAATGTAAGGTTTGATTGATAAACTATTTATTGAGTCATAACCTACGTTATAGCTAGGCGCCACTGCCAGCACAGAAACGCATGCATGAGATGTCTGAGCGGGTGCCGGTCGGTTACAAACTGGTTGAATTTCGGAGTTTGATCGTTGAACCGAGACGAGGAGCGGAGGCGAGGAGGTCAGCCGGTGTTAATCAGGTCAGTAGGAATATGCAATGACTTTGCTGTATAGTCGATCCGATACAGTATGTACACACAAATACAACCCTATTAGTGAGACTTTGTTGTCTGTCTGTCGCCGTCGTCTACCTCCACCAGTTTTAAAGCTATCCACATGAAAATTGGAAGTCATAAAACTTGGTAGCCTGCAGGCTACCAAGTTTTATGACTAGTCCATGAAATAATTTATCATGTCATTATTTTCATCATTTTAATGTCGGTCGAAAACTATTTTGTTTGATAGGGTGGAGGAAGAAAATTTCCAATTCATTTGATTTTATTTATGCCACCCAAGTGGCCAAGTCCTGAAATCCTGCAATTTTTTTGTTACTTTGCACGATAACTCGAGTAAACTATTTTCGATTGTAAAAAAACCTTTTACCGATCAATAGTTATGGCTAATGCACAGAGCCCAGTTAATTTTGGGGTCTATACGACCTGTGGTTCATTTTTTATTATAATAAATAAAATTAAATTAATTGAGCTGTGTCATTACACGCACACTTAAAGTATCAGGATATCATACTCGTTTAAGAGACTCGTTATATAGCATAGGGACGCTCGTCCCGCCGGCGCGCGAGCTAGACGTGGCTAGCGGCGTCGGCCAAGATAGACATATATTGATGGATATGCCCTGCGTGACGCGTTGACAAAAACCCTACGTTTCTCGACGTATGTGCGCCTGATATCGACGATTTCGCGCGCGCTTCAAGTATCAGGATATCAAACTCGTTTTGAGATATTGGCTGAAGTTTGATAACCCCTCGGGGTTTTCCCCCTGTTTCCGCTTGTTTTAAAATCCAAGTCTGTCACCTTTTTTTTTTACATTATAATGAGAATCCTTTTTATCGAAGAAAGTATTATTTATTAACTCGTTAGAGTAGAGGTACAAAACAGGTAGTTTTTTAATAACAATCAAATGGAACGCCGATTTCTAGAAACATCTATTGTTCTATCTCACCGGCGCGAGCGGCGCCGGCCCCGCCCGTGCGCGGGGACTAAAATCGAAAAAATGTAAAAAATATCATAATTATTATTACATACGTAATTATTTAAACAATACATATAGCGCGTACGATACTTATATATTCTACCA
>JAOPUG010000376.1:15129414-15142052 GCA_027564375.1 Micropterix facetella | reverse complement strand
GCTTAGGTGGAGCTTGGTAAGTAGATTTGTATCACGTCCAAAGTCTCTGCGTTTCGCCTCGGGGTGATAGAACGATCAACGTCGTTAAAACGCTCCGGGGTGGACGGGTTCGCCCGTAGCAGTTGATACACCTAAATATCCTTAGAAACTTAAGAAAGTGGGGATAAGTAGGTACTTCTAGATGCTTATCCATAGATATGATAGTGTAGGCCACCCGATCTCGGGTGAGAGTTGCCGAGAATTGGCCGCCCCGTATCCGCTATATTCCAGTTAGGAATGCCGCTTTAGAGGTAGAGGACCGCAAAAGCGATCTCGAACCTGTAACCAGACGCGGGATCGGAGTAATCTGATCGCATCTGGGAGTAAGGGCGCGAGGAGGCCCACTGGGTTTGAAAATTCTCAGTGCCTCGCGGTAAGGAGTCGGACTCTTACGGGCCTAGGTGGGGCTTGGTACGTAGATTTGTATACGTCCTAAGTCTCTGCATTTCGCCTCGGGATGATAAAACGATAAAGTTTGTTAAACGCTCCGGGGTGGACGAGTTCGCCCGTAGCAGGTGACACACTTAAATATCCTTAGAAACGATTCATTGGCCACCCGATCTCGGGTGGCAAGCCGTGTAAAGGACGCCTCGGATCCGCGACATATTCCAGTGAGAAATTGCCGCTTACTTAAAGTAAAAGACCGTGCAAGCGACTTGTTACCAAACGGAAGGTCGGAGAAACCTGATCACATTTGGAAGTGAGGGTGCGAGGATGCCCCACTGGGCTTGAAAGTTCCCAGTACCTTGCGGTGAGGAGTTGGACTCTCACGGGCAGTGGCGTAGTTGGATTGCATCCACAAAGTCTTTGTATTCGTCTCTGGGCGAGAAAACGATAGATATCGTTATAACGTCCAGGGTCGGCGGGTTTGCCCGTAGCATGTGACACCTTCCAATGAACAATAGCTAGATCTCCCCGGCACGCCTAGTGTGTTTCTACTCTAAGGGCTTTGCTAATCCTTACCTAATCATTTATTACTAATCCGTTGACATTAATTTTGCATGTCGTTTTCAGAGAATACCCAGAAATAAAACATTTGATAAAGAGTGCAGTGCCTTCATACGTGTACGAAAATATAATAACTGGCAATGTGTATGACAGGAATTTAATCAAAAATGATTCTGGGCAGGACGGATTGAAATACTGGAACATTATTGGAAATGGCAAGTACTACTAAGCAATCAGTCGATCATAGCTGTGTTTAAATTTAAACTGGTTTGCATAGGAAAACATGCTTATCTCAATATTTAATATGTTCTTCTTAACAGTACCAAATAATTGGAAAGTGGAAACACCGAAAGGATTTTTCGAAAATGTGGATGGTCAGCAACCAGAATTTTCTCCGCAGATTTGCTTTGCGAGTCTGGTTCCAGTTTGTTTGAAAGAACAATGGATAGACTTGTATGAATCTGGATTGAACCCAAAAATAATTAGCATAATTCAGCCGGACATAACATTATCAGAACTGTAAGAAATATTACGAAGTAGCTGTTTATTATGGAATTGTAAATGTATTTCTTATTTATAGATACACCACTATTGATTGTGGCTGTGATACAATGTGTGTATTTTACGTTCTAAAAGTGCGCTTAATGAACGTTAATAAAGAAGTCGTGAACGAATTCCATTTTACTGCTGATTCACTCTGTTTCGAAAGTTGGAAAAAGGTAACTGACCAACTCTGTTTTGCTACTTGGAAATGTTTGATTGTTTTTCGTTTGGCAGGTTTCGCATACGTTTTCCAAGTACGGATCAGGAGTCAGGTATGTGGTTTTCGGTCACGAAGGCTACAGACAGGGCGGACATCAATGGGGCGGACACTACAGGCTCAAAATGGCTGAGGCCACCGTTCTCATCGCAATGTCTTCCATATTTGAAAACCTAGCAGTGGAGCCACCGAGCCCTTTGTAGTATCGAACTGTTATTTATAAATTCTATCATTGATACAAAAATTAAAATGTAATATTTTATTATAGTTGTTAAATGTTGCCATGCTTTGCTAGTTAACAACAATAAATTGTCTATGTGATGTCTTGTGCCTTGTTTGCCACGTAGCTAAAATATAAGGCAGCTTCTATGCATTGAATGATGCTCGCTGCATGGCCATACGCCTATTGCTCTTTCCCATTCGCTTCCATCTTTTGCGATTGTCGGTCTATGTGTAGAGCCGACATTACCTTTCGTTGGTAGTATTTTTATGTATACCCTATTGTAGTAATCCCTATTGAAAAAGATCTGGATGGGCCTAAAGTTAAATCATGAGATGATCTATAATGTGTACTACAATAATATTATAATAAATACCTAGGTAAGTGAGCATCTGCTATGAGGACCGTGCCATGGTCGTTATCTTGAAAATATTTATTTGAATAAATGGTGCCAATAAAAACTTTATAAGTGTAGACCAATAGGGATGGTTTAATTCAAAACATTTCCAAAATATCTGGCGTTATGCTGCATTTAATAAATTGGTTTATTGAATGATGATTTTGAATCTACCCGTCAAAACAAAGTTTGCAGACAGAGGATTATTATTACATTGATATATATTACAAAAATAAATAGTTCTAGACCCCGTTCTCCTCGGCAATCATTATATATAGAATGATGTCTACGTTTTTAGTCTCGATATGGCCATAAGATTGAAATCCAAAAAGAGTCTAATTTGACAGGAGTCATGGCGCTTTTGACATTTGTTTTGTTTTTCTTACCCGTAAAATAGTGGGAACCGTGTTGGTGTTTAATATTTTTACTGTAATTAATAACGTTATCGGTTTCAATTTCATAATTTATGCGCACTTGCTGAAACGCGGAAAACGTTAATGTTGCGACGTAGCTTGCACAATCGATCGTAATGTATAATAATTTTAATATATACGTCGTTACTATGGTCTTGTAGGGAAATGCATTTTGAAATAATGTTATTATCATTTTCCATCAACTTATTTGTCGTAGAAGTACGTGCCTCAACTTCGCTGGCCTTGAAGGCCCACCCAGTGACTAATGTATATTAATAGCATTTTTTTGCAAACTTCGACTGCCTCGTAATAATGGGAAATTACTTGCAAAAAACGCACACAGATACAGACTCGACCATGGATACGACAGAGAGCGAGCCTAACACGCCTGGTTTGACCACTGAAAATGGGTTGATTTTCAACGGCATTCTTATACCAGAGGAAATTGTTTCTTTAATAATAAGCCATGTTGACTGTGAGACACTAAATTTATGCCGGCGCGTCTGTCAGATATGGAGAAGCTTGGCTAACGAAGCTTTCAGGCTGAAGGCTTTGAGGTATGTACTTTTAAACTTGTCGCTTTGCTAAAAAAATGCCACAGTAAAAAACCTTCAGTACATATATAAAATACTCTAATGATAAATGGGCATCATAACAGTATGCACATACATTTATCTAATTAACATAAGCAAGCTCTTAATATTGAGTTTCAATAAAAAAAAATAAAAAATAGGCTGTTTTAGGGCAAACATGCAGTATTAACATGTATTTATTATACTAAAACTGAGAATGTTTCTTTTAGAGAGTATCCCGAAATAAAACACTTGAAAAGGAATGCGGTGCCGCCATACGTTTATGAAAATATTGTGGCTAGCAATGCATACGATATAAATTTATTAAAAAATGATTCTGGACAAGATGGATTGAAACATTGGGATATTCTCAGAAACGGTAAGCATCTAAAATAACCAAAAGCTCACATCATTATCTCAATTAATGTTAATTGCCAAGCCATTTTTTGGTGTAATTCCTGGGGTACCAATATACCACTGGCTGCTGTTTGGAGTGCTTTACGCATTGCCACATGAACTTTCTGCTGTCTTAACTTGAACTACGTTATTTGATTTGTATTTTACTAGCCTCATAGGAAAGATGAATGCTGTCTTGTTGGCCTGGTAGGAAATAAGCTTGTAATGTTCATTCTCAAGTTATAAAATATTAGTCAAACAAGTTTTATTTTGCGAAACTTCTTTATTTACAGTAGACCCTTGCTGTAATGCAGGTTTGGGGCAGTATTGTGAACCTGCGTTATAGCTGAACCTCGTTATAACGAAATACAATACAATAGTTCGCCCATACAGGTACACTTGAGATATAAATGTGTGCCTATGATAACCACCCTGTGTGCATATGATATTCAGTAACCATGCACTCTATGTAAATAAAAAGCATGATGTTTGAAATAGTAAAAGTTTTTTTTCAATCAAAAAATTTATTTCACATAAGCCCAATTTAAAAAATATGTAATTTCTGCTTGGACTAAACTAGTTTATTTAACATGTCCCTTTTAATTGATGCAAGTTGTGACATAGATATTTCTATAATTCAGTTTTTTCCATTTCCAAGCATGATTACACTCTGTCACTCCAGTAACCCTTAAAAACGCCACGATAAATAAGGCACATTTGTTGGTTAGATAAATAAGGCACATTTGTTGGTTAGATAAATGTCAACCCTCGGACCAAGAATCACAATGGACGGCGCCTTTACTTTAAAAACCTGTCTGTTTTTTGTTAGTGTGAGGTTCTAAATCTGTATTAGTGTGCGTGACTAGGGAAGGGACGCAGTTACAAATCCTGTCGATATGATTCTTGAGCCATCGACAAGTTGTAGTCGGTAGCTCGAGTTCATCTATTTTACCTGGGGTTCAATCGTGCAATTTCGAACAATAATACCAAAACCAAACTGTTATCGTTTTATCGTGCTATCTCTATCCTAGGATATACCTAGATATGAAGAAGCAAACACGACCGAACAGAAGAGTACTGTCGTAGTTCTTTCGGAGGTCGATGTCCGCACATTTAATAATGGCGTATACCTCCGCTTGGAAAATGGAGGCATCTTTTCCCAAATGTATACTACTTTCAAGTTTGGTCCCTCTCCGTATATTCCATAGCCTATGTCACTCCCGATTTGGAACCATCGGTAAACCATTTAAGGCTACTGGCCTCCCAGTTTAGTTGGCTATTTAGCCCGTCATCTCTGGGCGGTAATTCCTCTATAAAAAGTTGTTCAAAATTGAAAAGTGGAATTATGGCATCTGATACCATGTTGAGGGTTGGAGTTTCACGGACCCAGTCTAGTATAGAAATCTTAGGGCTTGCGAAATCCAGTTTACCTTCTCTCGGGCAGATAGTCTGTACATGCTGGCTGTCGCCGCCTATTGAATGTTTATTATGCAGGTACGGTAAGTTCAGCAGTGCATTTAGAGGTGCTCCAGGAGTGGAGGACATTGCTCTAGTTGTGATGAGGTAAGCCACCCTTTGAATGCTGTTTAGTTTGGAAATCACAGGTTTCTGGTTGGCTTTTTTACACCAGATCACAGAGGTGTATGCAATTATTGGCCTCACAATGGCTGTGTATAGCCAGCCAGTGGGGATATCTTAGGGTTTAGGCCCCAGTTTTTTCCTGCCAGTCGACTGCTTATACCCAAGGCACTTTTTGCCTATTGTATGGTTTTGTTTAAATGGCTATTCCAAGTGAGACTCTGGTCGAATATGATTCCCAGATACTTTACTTCCTTAGAAAACCGCATATGCCTGCCATTTAGACTTGGCATAGTTAGTCCATCTAACTGCTGTTTGTTAGTAAATGGCACGAAGATGGTCTTATCAGTATTTACTGACAATTCATTCTCTCTGCACCACTTGCCAACAATGGTTATCACTCTTTGCATAAAGTACGGAATCGTACTTTGGCAGAATCCTCGGACAATGATCACTAGGTCATCTATGTATCCCTGAGTAGATACTCAGATACTCCAGGATAGACATCCTGGCTTCCGCCATTTTATGCTAGTTGATCTATAGCAAGAGTCCATAGTATGGGCGAGAGCACGCCTCCTTGTGGACAGCCTCTTGTAGTGGGGACTTCAAGGTTCATTCCATGAAGATCTACCTTAGCAGTGCTGTTTGAGAGCATCACTTTTACCTGTCTAGTTGTGGTGGAGTCGGCTTTTTTCCTGTCCAAGCCCTTTACTAGTGTTTCAATAGGGGTTTTGTCGAAAGCGCCCTCAATTTCTAAAAATGCACATAGTGCGATTTGTTTGACTTTCAATGCCTTTTCCACTCTGTCTACAAGGTAAAGCAGAGCGGTTTATGTCGATTTGCCTCTACGGTAGGCATGTTGGTTACAACTGATCGGTTTGACCGTTTATGTTTCTTCCCTAATATGTCTATCCAGTATCTTCTTCATTGCTTTCAGTAAAAAGCATGTAAGGCTAATTGGTCTGAAGGACTTTGCCAGTGTATATAGTCCTTTCTTCCAGCCTTAGGTATGAATAGTACTTTGACCTTGTCCATTCTTCTAGTATGTTCCTTTCTTTTGTGCATTTTTTAAAATAACAAACGACACTCCATCACCTGTTCTAATTAGTTTGCAGCGGCTTGTTGTCTTGATGGTCTGGTTATTGTTAGAGTTTCAGAGTCCAACTCCAAGAAATAACCCACAAGAGCTACTCAAAATTCTACTATTGAAATTTTTGCAGTACAGCCATTTACCACGGTTGTACCAAATAGTAGTTCGGGAGCAGGTTTATTATAAGACAGCCGGCGATGCATACGGCCCTTCTGATACTCCCGGTCTTATACTGAAATTAAGACGGCTTCCTAAGAATATCTCATGCTAGCAGTCCACTCTTGTCGAGACATGCGAGATCGAGTGTACATTAGCCTCGTGTTGGCCTATCTCGTGCGCTCTCAACCTAGCTGGTGCAAAGAATGTACTAGGCAGGCCTCGGCCCACTCGCCTCGCTCGTTAAGTCTCACCTCGCCTCGTGAGCGCTCGCTTGATTATCGGTTTTTGACACGAGTCAAAGGAAACGAGAGGCGAGACCGAGAGCTATAAAGGCTCCCAGTTCACTCTCGCTTTACTTCTTCTCAGTTTTATTCTTCGTTTTGTGTCGGTCGGATTTTCACTTTACTGCATTACCATTAATTATTATTAAAAACATTAATATTAGGCTGAAAAAATGGATTTTTAAAACTAATTCAATCAAAAATTTCAGGAAGCATATCATAGTGAACCTTGCATATGGGATCCTACTAAATATTCATGTAATTGAAATAAGCATAAGCAAATATAGCCACTGAAGCAGCAAGTTCAACAACCTCCATTGGTACAAGAACAATTTAGACCACTTGTTGAATGCTTGTCGATCCACCTCGGACGAGATTAGCCAAGAGCCCAGAGTGTACTTTGTACCACTCAGTTTCCAGCTCTCTCGGTAAATGTATCGCCAGAGGGACATTGGGCGAGCAAAACTCGAGAGTAAACTTAGTCCAATCGAGCCTCGGCATCTCGACAAATGACTCGACGAGTACTCTCGGCAAGAGTGGACTACTAGCATTAAATAGTACTAACGATAATTTTTGGTAGAAGAATGGTACTAATGCAGCCCTAACATTGGTGGTATTAGTTTTGTGACAAACGTATTTTGAAATGGTGTACTATACAGCTTGAAATTTCGTCAATATCAACTATCCAATAGGGTTTTTAAATTTAATAGGGCTAATGATAATTTTTGGTAGAAGAGTGGCACTAAAGCAACACTAACGGTTAGTGACATTCATTTTGTGAATAGCGTATTTTGAATGGTGGGCTATCCAGACTGATAAACGTCCATATCAAATATGCAATAACAATTTTAATTTAATAGCACTAATGATATTATTTGCTAGTAGAGCACCACTAACGATTGGTGGTACCTATTAGTTTTTGAAAAACGTATTTTAAAATAGTATAAGCTTAACGTTTATCAATATTAAACATGCCATAACTTATAATTCAACAGCAGTAATTATATTTTGGTACAAAAACGACACTAACATAGCATTAACGATTGGTGATATTAGTTTTGTGAAAAGTGTATGTTAAAATGGTTGATGATTCATCGATATCAAATATGTCATAAGTATTTTAAATTTAATAGAAGTATTGATAATTTTTGGCAGAAGAGCGGCACTAACACAGCAACTTAATCTAATTGATGGATTAATTTTGGGAAAAACATATTTTAAAATAGTATTATGAATGGTAATTTTAAATAGTACTTTGGTAGTTTCTAATGGAGGTTAATTTAATCAATATTTTGCAATGGCATTAAACGCATCTTGATGTTTCGTTGATAGGCCTATCTATATTTTATTTTAATAGCACTAATGATAATTTTTGTTAGAAGAGAGGCACTAAAGTACCACTAACAATTGGCGGTACTAGATTTGTGAATACCGTATTTTGAATTTCGATGTTCAATATCAAATATGCCTTTAGTTTTTTAAATACTGTATTTTAAAATGGTGACATTTGAATTTGACATTTTGTCTATATCAAATATGCCAATTTTTTTAATTTAGCACTAACGATGCTAAATTTTGTTAGAAGAGTGGGCACTAACTGTCGGTTGTATTAATTTTTTGAAATATTGTATTTTTTTTTAAAATTTATAATAGGTAGGTAGAAGATATTTTTCGTAGAACATGTAAAGAGTATAGAATATAGGATATCAATAGAAACAGCAAAAAATACAGGTAATTATTAAAATAAACGAATATTTTCTAAACATCGATTTCGACGGAAAATGAAGTGATTTGGCGCCGTTATAGGAGGAAAATATTAGATCATTTAATTTACTGCGGCCACTTACTACGTGCATTGATATTGCCGGATCCTTAAAATTGGACAGAATCAAAGTTTTGGTTATTCTAGAGTTGGCATAGAGCAGAAAGGGCAGTTTTAGAGCTAGCCCAAATTTGTGTTTGGACCTGAGAAGAGTCGAAGAGTCAGCCGGTTTGGTTAAGGACAATCAAGATTTTAAACTAGCTGTCACCGCGCATCCAGATGGGACAGTTGGGTTTTGGTGAAATCGTAAATGAGAAAGGGCCATGACAAATGAGAAGTGAGGTTGTCATAGACTCAAGCCTTTTGGAAATTAATCACTTGAAAAGCGATTTCGTTCATTTTCTTCTTATTTGTATGTTAAATTAAATTGGTATTGCAAAATGGTAATGATCATTCTGAAATCATAAAAATAGCAGATTATTAAGTAACCAGCCTAATCGATAGATGGCAGCGACTTTATTTCTTTTCAGCACAAATTTCTTTCTATAAGAACATGAGGAACCCATATGTCAAGCTTCGAGATTAAACCTGGGCGTTTCAAATGATTATGTAGTCGAATTCGATAAATTTAATCTCTCAGCGATCTCACGAGTTGTTATTCGCCGGTTTGCATCAATTAATGTCTTCATCAGCTTCAACTGGCCTTTCAGAACGTGGTGCATCTTCAACATCAAAATTGCCGGATCGAAATTTTGAAAATCTGTTTTGGCATTGGCGTTTTGTCAATACATCTTCTCCATACACATCGGATATTTTTTTTTAGCTTGGACAGCACTATTCTCTTCTTGATAGTAAAAAAGGAAAATATGCTGAAAATACTGATTTTCACTTAAGCGTACCAACCAAATACTATTGCATATAATCAATTGAATTTTTCCACAAGCAAGCTTTGCTATATCAGCTGTCAAAATATAATTAATATGCGGCTTAAATGTGAAGTTGGCTATCAAAAGTAAGTAAGTACAAACGGAGCTGCCATGGAATTCACCGACCGAGGTCGGGCCCATCATAATACTATTTTCACACTTCTGTGGGGTGAGCGGTGGACTCTGGACTAACAGCTGGCTGTGGTAGGTTTAGGACAGCTGTCTTGCGAGCGTTTCCCTTGCCACCCATTCACTACCCTTTCGAAGCCATAGAATTTGAGATGCGGAAATTGCAGTTTTAGATATTTTTTCTTATTTTCCTAGAGAGACCAAGATCCTTAAATAGGTGAAATAGAGATTTGTCATGGCGGTAAGTATATCGTCCTTGTTTAAAGCCACCTTGCAGCCGGCCAAAATATGTCTAGCTGTGCAAGGGGTATTGCTACAAAGAGGGCATGAACTATCCTCTTAATAGCTCCAACGAGCGAGGTTACTGGGGTCTGAAAACGTATGCTGAAAGGCATTTTAATAAAAAATAAAAGTTATGAAAAAAAAAATTAAATGCAAAATCTTCACCTTCAACAGTAATCTTATCCAAGAGTGATTTATTCTTCTTAATGGCGAAACACTTGTGTGATGTAATACTCGGAAAATCTAATTCTATGAAATTTGTGATGGCCTGCGTGGAATCCCGCAGACGCCAGTAAAGCGTGTCATAGCCGCAACCCAAATTTATGATTTGACATCTAGATCCAGCCCTCTGAAAATGGATAATGAAGATATTATCAAATTCAATTAAATAATTGGTTTACTTTAGATAAGGTAAAATTAGAGTATTTATACGAGATATTTCCGACAAGCTCATGCAAAGAGTGACATTCGATACTAGCCTAACCGCTCTAGAGGAAGTTTGTCAATTGAGATTGTTCGTGCTGCGAGCGAACCCGCCATCCCAGGATGTTATAACGATATTCGTTGTCTTTTCACCCTGAAATGAGTTGCAGAAACTGTAGGACATAACAATCTACTAATCCAGTTATACCAATGCCCAGCAGAGACCTCCAACCTCAAACAGCGAGGCACTGATGAGCCAATTCCTTCTCTTCCCTGCTTACCAATTTTGGAAAGACTTCACCTTCCACTAGACTAGTCACAGCTCGAGGTCACTTGTACAAGCCTCTACCTTGTGTTAGCAATTACAGGCCGCTGTCACCGGGATCGGGTGGCCAACGGACTATTTTAAAGGTAGCTTACAATACAATAGCATAGTGGTTAGGTCGCCTAATTTTACATTGTAAGGTTCCGGGTTTGATTACTGGCTGGGTCACCATTTTCTATTGAGATAAAATTAACGGCATTTCAATTCTGTCGATCGAATGCAATAACAAGACACACACACACATCTTACACACAAACATACATATAAATATAGTAGGGTTGATTTTAAGAGATTGTCGTATGATAATAAACCTACCCATTGCGAAATTTCACAATAAAGAGTAGAAAAAAAGAAAAATAAACTTCTTGGGAAAACTACATTTCCAGGTTCCTGCGATTATCCTTCAGATATAACACTGCTGTTGCAAAGTGCACTACCCAGGGCTCGCCCGAGCGAATTCGTTCATTCAATTCTCTTCTTTGAGAAGCCTCCCAGATAAGAGCTGAATCGAGTTGGTCCGGTCAGAGAACATGATGAAACAAATAATCGAACAAGTTACTTTCTAAGTAGCAAAACTTGGTAAGAACAGTCCTAAAATTCATCAGCTGTTGCGACAGACCTATCGAGAGTATGTTCTGATGGAAAGGACTGTTTTCAAGTAGGTCCAGCATTTTCGTAATGGCCGTGAAGACACGAAGGAAGTTCCCTTACACTCTTCATCCACTGTATGAGTTTTTGGTTTTGTTACCCAATTACTTATTTTTTAGTCCCCAAAAGGTAAATTGGCACTGCGTGAGGAACATTTGGGGATGTTATGATGATATTCCCCGACACCCCTCGACTGGAATCCCAATCCCATGGTAGCATTATAGACAAAATTAAATTAATAGGGAAGAACAAGGTTGAAACGGAAGACTGAGATGGATGAAGATGTATTATTGAGGTCCCATATCCCTCACCGGGGTGACAACAGATAAGTAAGTATCTTCCGCAGTTCACCTTTATCTAATGGTCATTTAAGCATAACTCAGGAATATGTAGATAGGACAGTATTTAACATCATTATTAAGAAATGGCAACGCAATGTAAGAGGACTTCCAAGGGTTCTTACAATAATGGAAATAGAGGTAAAACATGGATTTTGTCCAGTAGGGAGTATTTTTTATGGATTACTTTAATGTAAGCAGCTGAAAAGGAGAATGACCTCAATAGACCCAATAGAAATTATTTATATATCAGTGAATAAGTTTTCTTTGTCGAGTGTAAATTACTTTTATGGCTTTTCTCGATTCGCTGACAATTCAGAGTTATAGCGATCTGATTTAGTCTTTCAATAACAGCTTAATGATCTTTATTTTTCAATTCAGTACATGGAAAATTCATTTTAATAAAATAAAACTAATATTTTTATGAAAGCAAAGACCCATTTTTTAATTATCCCAAAGAATGTCTCGACAAAGAGGGTAGTTTTTATAACTCAGGATCTCCGGAAGTCTGGTGAATGCCTGGTGCACCGGTGCACTCGGTGACACTGTACGGGTTAATTACTATTCTTCCACTTAATCTGCCTCAATTATATCATTTAGAAACACAGCCAGTGCATTAAATGGCTGATATCGGCCAATACCCAAATACCAGACCATTGATATTATACGGGCGAAACTTCCTTCGGTACATCGTCCAGTTAAGCAAGAACAATAATGTTGCATAATAGCAGCTCTTCCAACTTGATCTCGATCGATAAAAATATAGCTGTAATACTTTGCTATGATATGACACAAGTGCATTTATCTTCTTAAAAGCCATACATTGATTTGACTTATGTTATAAAGGTGTTTTTTTATAGAGGTATAGAAATTTAAAATGGAATAAAACAAAGATGATTTTTTTAAATTGACATGAAATTTACTTTATTCGAAAGATAATCTTCTGGCATTA
>JAOPUG010000376.1:15078908-15090406 GCA_027564375.1 Micropterix facetella | reverse complement strand
ATGCTGGCTGCGATGAATGGCCACGCGGCCGCCGTGCGCCTGCTGCTCGACATGGGCTCCGACATAAACGCGCAGATCGAGACCAACCGCAACACGGCTCTCACGCTCGCCTGCTTCCAGGGCCGCCACGAGGTCGTCAGCCTGCTGCTCGACCGTAAGGCCAACGTCGAGCATCGTGCCAAGGTAACCTCCGCCTCAACCCTTCACCCCGACCCACTACCCTCTCTCTCGTCGTTTTCGTTCGATAGGCGAGTTCCTCCCGCTGCTTGCCCGTGCCGCTCGCTGCTAGTTGCTGCGTATCTGGTTTCGCCTAGTTTTATGTTTTGCCCTCAACTTTCGTGACCGTTTTTTAAACTGCGGGGCTTTTTATACCGGTTTTGCGGTGCAGCTTTCGTCGTAAAAGTTCTAGTGACTTTTGAAGTAGTGCTATAGCATTGTTCAGCTTTTTCTAAAAATCACCCAGTCCATTCTTCTTATATTTCGGTAGGTTGTCTCTTTTTGCAGTTTTAGATTTAGGTCAAACCATGTATATGTCTATACATAGACATAGAAGATTCTACTGAAATGTATTAGTTGACCGCCTTGTCAAAGTTGTGGTTTGAGTTGTGCTCAAGTCTAATACCTTTGCTCGGGTTTTGGTTGCAAAAGTTAGTTTGTCTTCTAAATTCTGAATGTTAAGATTCTCAATTTGGAGTAAATCCAAAAGATATTCACCCCTGGGTGGGCGGGTGTTTGTTTCGCATCCCAGAAGCAGCTAGGCATTCCGCTTTTAGCAAAATTTGACCAGTCTTTTCGGATGCTCCCCGGTTCATCTTCGCCCCTGAGAATGTAGGCCGAACGAATTACTCGTCAAAGAGTGTTTTGCGGTTTGTATATCCATATATGCCACTGTCGTATCATCGTTTGTGAGTTCCCAACGAGGTTTGTACTTATCATAATATTAAGCAACCTCTATGTACAACTTTGATCGTCAACTGCTCCGAGCGAACCCGGTCACTCCGGAGCGTTTCTACTAACTTTATCGCTATATCATCCCGAGGCAAAACACAGAGACTCGATAGACATAGACAGACATACGTATTGAGCTCCACCTCAGCCCGTAAGAGACCAACTCCACCTCGAGGAACTGGGAGAATTTTCAAGCACAGTGTGGCTTTCAACTCAGATTTCTCCTATCCCCCGTCCGATTGTAGGTTCGAGGTCGATGGCGCGGTCCTCTACCTCAAGTAAACGGCTGTTCATATTGGAATCATCGCGGATTCGATGCGTCTTGCTCGGCTTGCCACCCAAGATCGGGTGGCCATCGAATCGTTTCTAAGGATAGGTAACTCGAGGTACCTACCTACCTCCGCTTCCTTAGGTCGCATTGCTCTTCCAAACTCCTCCGGCTTTTAGTTGAGAAAACGACCGGTGCATCAAATCATCCAGCCGAAGTTTTCTCCGATGGTTACTGCATTACCGGGAACTGTAGGATCAGGTCATATCACCGCATTACCGGGAGACAGAGGACTCTTCTTCCAGAAGGTTGTCAAACAAAGGCCAACATGCCGGCCATCCCTCAGACATCGAGAATCACCCGAGGGTTTCCCCCGGATCAGCCGCCATGCACAGTGAGTTCATCGGTTTCGTCCCTCTTCGTGGAGGCTGCCGTATAGGTGTTGAGACGTTGGTCGGGCCGACCATGATAACAAAGATTGGCCATTGGACCCCTAAGCGCTATGTACCGTTCCATAAGACTGCTCTCAGCTCCCGTCCCAAAATGTGTTCAGGATCTCCAACTCCTATAGGTATCCGCGGCTGGCTTCTTCGCTGGTTATGACTACATGGGCCAATGTAGTCCACAGCTGCAGCGTTTAACAGCAGGGTGGAAGACAAAGGATTATCATCACATCATCATAGCTGCAAACTCAAACAACCCAGGTACGACCATTTCGGTCAACGCTGTGAGAATCAGTCATGTCGCCTATATCCAATATCGTAACTGCACTTGAGGAAGTAGAATGACCCGACTGCAGTCAGTGAGTTTAATGTTAACTCAATTATCTAAAATTTTCGTATTGCAGTTCTTCATTGTATGAAGTTTTCCAGGCTCTATCCCTTTTTACATTTTCAACTCTGCTTTACGCATAGGTCTTCAATTGTTGTCTGCGTTCTTGAGGTAATTCACTACCTGCCGATGAAGGGCACCGATCACTATTTCTCTATTTTTCGATTTTAAGGCATTTGAATTCAGTGTGAGTGTTCTGGGCGGTAAACGAAAAAGATAATAATTTGTGATGTTTACAGACCGGTTTAACACCCCTGATGGAGGCGGCGAGCGGAGGCTACGTGGAGGTAGGAAGAGTTCTGTTGGACAAGGGAGCCGATGTGAACGCTCCGCCCGTACCCAGCTCCAGAGACACCGCCCTCACCATCGCAGCGGATAAAGGTCACACGCGATTTGTCGAGCTTTTGCTTCAAAGGTAAATGCTTCGCGCAATTATTACTATACCGAGTATGTAGCTTAGGCAGAGTGAAAACTGAGACGGTATTTAAATAGTTCAATCAGTGTCGAAAATTAGATTAAAAATTCTCTCCGGATTAGACTAGATGCTTTGTAGTCTGGGCTTCTTAGTTGAGGTACGCTAAGACCTTCACATCTCGGCAGCATCAGGGCAGCCCGCCCTCCGTGTCCGGACAGCCTGCAGACGAAAGCCACTTCGGTTCCCGCCTCTGCCCTCGCGAGCGGAAGACTACAATGCGCACTGTTAGCGGGCACGGGGCGGTATTCTCTCAGTGGCTTTTACCGCTATGCACCTTAAAATGTGCACTCTAGCGCGCAAATTTGTGCCTAAGGCATGTATTATAATTATTATTATTAGCACAATGGACGAACGGCTTAAGCTGATGTGCCCATATCAATGTGTCAATCATTGGATGTAAGAAACTTCTCCAATGGGTTTTTGTACTGGGTTACATTCACCGATTCGATTACTTCCTGCGGTAGGCGATTCCTTTCTAGATAAAATGCTTCTGAGGAATTGTGTGAAATGCACGCACGCGGTCTTCTCCAGTTTCAAACAGAATCTGCGAAGTTGTTTATTGGCACTAAGATGGAGTATATCAGGAAGGTCACTGGAGCTAAAATTACCTTGTAGCACCTTAAACATCTCGATTGTGTCTCCACCCTTTCGCCTGTCCTGCGGTGAGGGTAGGATATGAATATTTTGACAAAACGTACATTTAAAAATCAATAAGTATAAATGGATAATGACATTATACTTATATGAAATATGAGTCTGCATATGAAATAAAAATGTTGTTATTTATTTTCAAGAATTTTATTAATTAAAAAGGTTCCACATTTAATGACAAATATTTTTGACAATATTGGCGTTCGATACGAATAAATTCCCGAATACTTAAACTATACTTAGCAAAGTTGGCTGGCATTTCTCATCTATCGAACAAATTCAATACTAGGCATTGTCGCATGGTTCTCAGCCAATATTTGGCTGAGCATGACTCGAGTACTGAACTGATACTAGACTCGCTCAGCTCCCATCCGGCAGCCTCCCCGAAGAGGGACTAATCCGGCAAAACCCGCTTTGCGGTCGGACCTGGGGTAGCAGCTTGGGCGGCCCTGAACGGTTGGATGTATTGGTCGGTTTACCGGATTTTCTCAACTGACAAATAGTCGGGGGAGTCTAGTTACGTAATGCTTCTTAAGGCGCGGGGGTAGATGTCAACCTGTCGTCGCCTACCCTTAGAAACGACTCGATGGCCACCCGATCTCGGGTGATCATCGCTGAGTAAAGGGTGCCACAGGTCCACAATATTTCCGAGTCACGGAATGCTACGTTATCACGACAGGTAGATGTTGCACGAGCGACTTCGAGCCTACGACCAGACGGGCGGACGGAGAAATCTGACCTAAACTGGATGGCGCTTCCCGGTGCCTCGCCTTAAGGAGTAGGAGAAGTGGTGTAGTTGGATTGTGGATATGTTATATCAAAATTCTATATGTTTTCAGAGCGATATACAATAACGCCTAGGAGTGACGGGCTCACCTGAATATAGTCTTAAATCAAATATGATACTCAACTATAAACGTAAAAAAAAATGCAATGCGTAATATTTCACGCCTATGAGATTATTTCATGCCTCTCATAGCGTGGCCGAAGTATTCCAATAGCCGTTGTTCAATTGTCGTGAGCAGTTCCAATTCTTTTTTTCCCGTTCTCTGAAGTACCGATTATTAAGAACTTTATCAGTCCACGAAATCTTAAACATCCTTCGATATACCCAGTGTTCGAATGCCTAAATCTTTTTATGAGAGGATTCTATCGGTCCACGATTCCATGCCATACGAGGGGCGTTCGATAAGTTCTCGGTGTAGGTATGAAAACAAAGTAGTCTCCTATTAATGTAGTCTCCTTTTATCTCAATGCATTTATTAGATCTCAATTACTTTTTTTAAGCCTGTATAAAAGTAGTTTTCATTTTGGTCGGTGAAATGTTCGGTCGCGGCTGCCTTCAGTGCTTCATCGTCAGCGTATCGATTCCCTCAGCGATCTTTTTTCAGGTTTGAGAATAAAAAGTAGTCACTGGGGGCCAGGTCTGGATTGTACGCTGGGCGGTCCATGGTTTCAAACCCGCAGTCGCGTGCGATAGCCTTTGCAATCTGAGCGGTGTGAACTGAAGCATTATCATACAAAAGCAGCACACCTTTGGCCAATTTTCCCCACCTTTTTTCTTTAATGGCTGCTCTTAATTGCCATAGAATATTGTCATAGTATGCTGTCATGATATTGACACCGTTATCCTAATACTCTATCGGCAATATCCCTAATAATCCCAAAAGATGGTGGCCATGACCTTCCCAGCTGAAGGAACGACCTTGAATTTCTTACGATGAGCTGATCCTCTAATATGCCACTGCATCGACTCTTGCCTGCTCTCAGGGTCATAATTATGAACCCACGTTTCATCTCCAGTAAGAATTCTTTCGATGACTGCGACTGGATTGTTTCCACATAGCTTCAAAACCTGCGAACAGCAATCCACGTTGTTTCTGATGCGGCGTCAGCATTCGCGGCACCCCGTCTCACGGTCACTTTTGACATATGAAGTTGCTCATGAATGATGTTGTGTACGGTACCGATAGTAGGGCCAAGTCTCTCTGCTATCGATTTGATCATGACTCGACTGTCTTCCAATATAATTTTCTACACTTTTTCAACAATTTCCTGTGAAGAGACTTCGACAGGCCGGCCGGCGCGAGGGTCATCTTCGATGTTCTGCCTCCCACGTTTAAATTCACTAGACCACTTTTGGATAGTAGATAACGAAGGGCCAGATTCCCCGTAAACAGCATCCATTTTCTCTTTAATACATGTTTGGCTTTTACCTTGTTTGGTTAAGAATTTAATAACAGCGCGATGCTATAATTTTACTAAAAACGTAATATTGCTCATATTGGTAGCGTTTATGTTCAACATTAATAAAAAACAAATGAATGTTTATTCCATTTTAATTTTTACTAATTGACTATAAGTGAATGTATATGGCCAGTATTTAAAAGTAAACAAAAAGAGGTTAGAACCTATCAATACCGAGAACTTATTGAATGCCCTACGTACCAATATTGCCTTAGGTACAAGAATCGGACCGTTTCTACGCCAATACTCGTGATTTAATGTATAATACACCATTTCATGAGATACCATGTGGACGCATTTTACTTCAATGGTACTTCGCGCGATGGTGTCGCGAAGGAAACGGAGAATAGTGACATCCTTGAAGTGTTTCAATTTACGAAGTCCGGAACCCAGCAGCTTGAGCAATATCTAGACTAATTTAGAGATGTGACTTCAGAACTTTAGGCGGCCGCCATATTTCACGCTTAAATCTTCATCATCTTCACTCTCCGGAGAATAGCGTTAGAGACAGTATAATCATAACCTGCTTCGGATAACCTAGTGTATAGCATTACTATGTATCGTTTATTTTAAAGTTCTAATAAATACTATGTGGTTGAAGTGAAACTCTGCTTGGTAAACCAGTCAAAAACTAATTCTATGTCCTGCTGGAGATCACTATATTTGTCTAAGTCGCCAGTAGTCCGATATAATTTTAGATCATTAGCGAACATGAGACAATGAGATGACTTCACGACTTCCGACAAATTATTCACTAGGACGTTTAAGATTAGTTCGATTAATTATTTACATAGCCTTCTGTCTATAAACGTTTTCGCGTATATTGATAGCAGCTGCCTCGGAAATAGGTGGCGTAGTAGAGTATTCTTCTCATGGGTTCCAGACCAACATAACAATTTCCAATTTTTAAGAATTGACAAAACCTTCGTAATATTATATTTGGAGTATTATTTTCTGTTTTCAGAAGGGCTAAAATAAAGGCGAATTCCGATTTTAACTTTACTAATCGGATGATTACGCCAGGAGAAGAGTTATTTCGTCGCGGATATTCCCAGTACAAAGGAAGTCAGGAAAATATTTATAACATGTCTCAAGATGTCGCCAATAATAATGAAGAGTAAGAAGCCTATTGTTTATGTATATAATTTTGCCCATACATTTGGCGACGTTATAGTAGACAAATGTATGGGCCTCGGTGTAAGGTTATTCGTAGGTATTTGTTGATTCCAACGAATTGCTAAAGTTAGACGACGACACCAGTTGACTTGCGCCAACGTAGTTTCAGAATGATAACCGCTTTTAACAACGTTAAACCGAGTTTAAACAAAAATGATTTACACCAAGAGCCGTTTATGTCAAACTCTTAAACATACACTTCCGTGCGGTTAGCGATCGAACCCTTCTCTTAATATCAAACCGTCCAGATAGCCTGAAGACCACTTGAAACGCACTCTAATTGGCGGACAGCAATATAAAACTACCCGCTGGGGAAAGTTCGGGCAAGGCAAAAAAAGTTTTTATTTTATCTACTTTTTGTTAAACGCATTGGTGCAAGTCGCCCACCGAGAGTGAAAAAGACGAATCGCTCCAAAATAATTTTCACAATCGTTCCATTCAATTAGAAAGCATATCGAGTAAATAGTAATTCATCCATCATCAAGTTTTCTCCAGCCAATATTTATTATGGTAATCTCCTCGCAATGAAGTGTCCCAAATGACGATAATATATTTTGAGTAAAGGGAAATTGTCAACAACAATTACAATAATAATTGAAACACTCAGCTCATATTTAACAATTTTATTTTCAACAGTACCTAACATGTTTAACAGTCAATAATTTAGTATATTTACATACAAATTCATAAATAAAATCTTAATTTCGTTTTCAATTTTAGCAAGGTTACGCATTTTCACTCCAACGCGGAGCCTAAGTTGAAAAATCCGCGCGGAGCTTCACCGGAATTTCTGAGGACAGTTTCGGAAATAAAAGCGAAAAAGGAAAATTTGAAAACGACCCCAACAACGCCGACAACGCCAACGACCCCAACGATGCAATCGAGGGCTAACAGTAACTTTAGTTATTAAATTTTAAGTGATGCGCGCATTTAGACTATAGATTGTCATAAATTATTCTAATTAAGGTAACGAATACTTCATTGTCTATAAGGAAACTTTCGAAGCCTGAGCTTTGTACTCTTTACTCCGCTGCAAAGAGTATTATAATGTTATGATTATCTACAGTGTTAACAATAATATCTTAAGTATATTTGGTTTTTTTTATTGTTTCTTTTATATTCTCGGTCTTCGGATAGGTCGTCTTCTTCTTTCGTTGATGCTGTTCCTACCGAGTTCTGGTCTCACTTGTTTGCGGCAGCGGGACCCGCTGCAGTTTTTATTCCTGGGTCTTGCGCCCTGCGGTCTACCTACGGATATGCTGTCCTCCACGAAGAACGACTGGTTGTCGTACCCTCGCACGTTTAGCGGACGTTTTTTCTTCCCGACGAAACTCGGCGAAAACCCGCCTTCAGCATCAGATCCTAAAGGACTATCGAATAATTCCAACGGCTTCTCCTTGTCGTACAAAGCTGAAAGGTAGTCATATTTGCCGGAATTTTGACCTTGATACTGTTCGAAATTAGGGAATTTATTCGGTTTTACGTTTTCTAAAATGTCTTGGATGCTCGCTTTTGCTTGATACGGTCGCTTCGTTTCTTGCAGTTCTTTAAAATAGCCTGGGAATTGGTTTCCATAGTGTTTGTAAGCGTATCTCAAGAACTGTTCATAATCGATCGATTTCTCTGGGGACTGTTGCTGTTGGTACTCGTCGGGTCTTTCGTAAAACTTCTTCTGCTTCGTAATATAATCCTGGTCGTTCTGTTTCGTCTCCGCTTCTTCTAACGCCGATTGTCTCGGGTACGAAGACAGGTAGCTCGTTTGGTATTCGGGTAGCTTAGAATACGCGGAAGATCCATAAGTTGACGCCTGCTGAGTGTCTATCGTTCGATGTCCTGAGTTGCCTCTTCGGCTACTCTTTTTCCTTCCCGATTCGGCGCTCAAAGCGGATTTTTGTTTGAGTAGGAACCTATCATCAGAGGCCTGACCTTTATTCGTGAAACTGAGACCAAGTTCATCTTCGTTTTTACCTTTGAAGATTTCGTAATCTGAAGTTCGGCCAAAAGTCGCTGGTATCACTGATGGGATGTGTGCAGCATCTGGGAGTTCTGGGGACAATAAAGAGAATCGTAAGTATGCTTGAAAACTTTTCTGAAGCATGAGGTCAATAGAGAATCACAAATACACCACAATTTCCATTATTTATCACATTGTAACAGTTTCTTTGTGCATACAGGCAAAATGTAAATAAACACTTAAATATTATTTTATAGTTTGATAATTTTTATCACAGATTATTAAATTAAATTAAAGTAAATTTAATGTTGATGCAAATAACATTTAGTTACACCGAAATGCGGTCAAAAGATAAGCATTGCAAATAATTAAAAAAAACCTATACCAGCCCAATATGCAAAGAACGACATCGCCAAATCTATCTGGGTTATACAAACATACACAAACTGAAGTTGATAAAACCGGACGACGATAGTAGACTATTCAAATTTAACAGTTTTTCTTGATATTTTTTCCTATTTCAGGGTTAGGTATTTTATATGAGAAAAATGTGTATCATTCTATCGATTCTGCAATCTGGCTATCAGATCTGTCTGCGAGACCAGATTTTTACTTATCCCTAAAATGAAAATACGACATGAAAATACAAATTGTATTGTCCTAAAAAGACGACGTAATATGTACTTTTATCATCCTACAATCTGTCGAAAGTTGATTGTAAAATGGCAAAATCTGTCAATTACATGTGAGATATAAAATTACAATTAATCAGACACGCGATGAACAAATATGTACACACAATATCCTTGCTGGTTGTTCCGAGAAAACCGGTATTTCAATAAACATGTACTAGTAAATGGGTAATTTATCCGAGTAGTGTCGCGCCGTTTATTTTGTTCGATATGGCGATCACCGATATACGATGCTATTCTGCCAAGTCTTTTCGGAGGCCCAGTTTATAAAGGACGACACTTGACTGAAGCAATAAAAAAGACAATTAAAATACAGACAGGATGACACAGAACGTGAAACAGTGATGTTTACGAGACGGAATATAAAAATATAGAGAAAACATATATACGTAATTATATACTAACATGTTAAATAACATCTATTTTGGGAGTTGAGGGATAGCAAGTGGGGAATACACAGGGGGAATTTATGATTGATAAGGTCTGGTATGAAAGCAGGATAGATATTAAGGATGGGACAGTTGAAGAATAAGTGGTACAACCTACCATCTTCGAGTCCACATTCTTACTGTGAGGAAGCGAGGACGTTAATCCGATGGAGGTGCGAAGGGGTGGAACAGTAGCTGATCCGCTGCGGTAGATTGTTGTTATCTCCTTCCGGGAAGTTACTACTACAAAGGTTTTGAAGAAAATTCTTGATCTAATCGTCGAAGCTAAATAATATCTAGCCAGTAGAAGAAAAAGTCTTAATGGCAATATGCAGGTGCTATTCATTTATTTACAGTTCTAGGAAGGAAATGGCTATTTTCAATAACTGCGAGCAATGATGGAGTAGTCCCTGGCCAAATAACAGATGCTGATTAATAGCTTTTCCACACTGATTCGCCAGGACGACGCTCGACCTGGATCCATAGAAGACAGTCTTAACATTGCAAGAGCTAGAGCTGGATATCCTTCGTTAACCACCATAATACTGCACTAAAGGTAAGTTGGATGCCTCACTGGCGACACACAGTTGAATACGAGGTACTGTGGGCGTCGCCTATGGATCCGTAACGCGAGACTTGTAGTCATAAAATGACAAAAATACCTACTAGCTACACATAAGTGAAACCAGCCACAATATAGAAGGATTTGGGAATTACTGTCACGCAAAATTTAAAATGGAGCCAACAAGTAATTGCCGTGGTGAAGATCTCATTCGAAACGAACCTTTTCTGCACTTTGTGTTTACTTTAATTAGTGTTTTTTATTATCATAAATTTCAAATATATGCCGCATAGTAACATGGTACAATTATATGTCGCATAATAACATGGTAACACGCCGCATAATAACACGGCACGTTAAAAATTTTCGGTAAGTGCATCGAAAATTACTAAATAACTTGTTATTCTCTATTACTCCAGTAACTCATTATCTAACTAAAATGAATGACTGACCAGATATTTCCTTAATTTTGATTTTAATATTGGGAACGACTTTGCATCCGTAATATTAAGATTTACAGTTTCTTGTCAGGTAAGAGTGGATACTCTGTTTTTTTTAAACCAATTCATGGACAAATCTCGCCACCTTCAGCACATAAATATATGGAAGGACCGAAACAAATCTCTCGCAGGGGTGTTTGAAGGAGCGCGTGGCACAAAACGGGCCCTTCGCTTTGCAGTATAAATGCCCGCTGGCGAATTGCGGCACGAGCCTAGATCTCCGTCCCATACATCAAGAGAGATCCATACATATGCGAAGTAGCGTTGTCGAAGGACCTCTGAAGGCGCCATAGAGCAAAACATGTACATGCCCGACTGAATTTGTTGCGCAGTCTGTCGATGTGGCGCCCCAACAGAATCAAGAGTAAAACCGAGGAAGACCTTTAGAAACCTTTCTCGAATTGGATTCAGGAAATAAAACCACGCAGAGAAGCTGACTTGATTATGATCGCCAATGCGGTGAAAAATCGCCGTGCAACAGGTGACTTTATCGAGACATAAACATTCTGAAAGGATACTGTGATTGCATCTCACCTCATCTTTAGGTGCCCCATCTTTACAAGAAGGCTTTACCATCTTTACCTCCGGCACCAATCAACATCTGCATTTTCTTTTGTAATCTGAATCCGCTCCGTTCCACCGTACCTGCAATAGATGAGGTCCGTTTTCGGAGTCGCCGGCATGAAGAAGAAAACAGTCGAAGATTTCTCCCCGCCCTCTTACGAATTCAGCGACGTGGAATTCGTAAAGACCGCTTGGGATTTTA
>JAOPUG010000376.1:15037350-15049758 GCA_027564375.1 Micropterix facetella | reverse complement strand
TACTTACCCCCGCTGTCTTAAGAAGCATACACTTCTAAACTCCTTCAGGACTCTGTCAGTGGCAACACGTTGACAACGGTCGCAGTGCACCAGCTGTCCAGCCACGCCCCCGGGTCCCGTCCCCGGGTCAGCCGCTTCGCGGGTTCACCGGGTTGGACCCTCTTCGAGGAGGCTCCTGAAAAGGAGCTGCTCCGCGAGCATGGGCCGGCCAAAAAACAAAACGGCCTTTATGGCCCGGCCCACATCCACGTAGCCGTTCGTGGCCTAAAGGGTGCAGGGCACAGCGGTCCAAGGGAGTATGGAGTGAGCGACGCACACTTCACACCTCATCGCGCCGGTTGGCCCGACGATCACCGCTAGCGCCACCTAAAAAGGTTTTTTCCACACATCATCTTTATCCGCTCGCTACACTTTGGTCACTAGAATACCCAAGGCCATTTCACCGTAACTTCACCGTGGTCACTATAGACTCCAAAACGTAAAACATTGTTGTAGCTCTCTAAAATATAGTTGTCTTACTCCAATACATGAAAAATATGGCTATTACCATTTGACATCCTTTTCTCGGGTACATTATCATGTATTTTTCATAGATGGCACTAGGATTGCGACTTTAGCATTCAACAAACTCATTTCAGAGTCGGTCGTTTGTCACGTTGAAAGTTTCTCTTCCAAGTCGCAATAAATTAAGAAGTTTATTTTTTATTTATATGGTAAGTGATACCCCGAAATCTTTTTGGTATTGCATACATGCATATCGTGATATTTGCAAGCAGTTTTCTACTAATACGGAAGTATTCTTTTATATTTCTTCAAATCAAACTGGGCTGACCTCTGCTCACACAGTAATTGGTGTGAACAATTTAAGTTTCTGCTTATCTACAAATATTTTGATTAAAGATGCAATATGAAACAGATACTGGCAGTGTTAACGAGACCCAATGGCAGGCTTTTTTATCTTGTTATTGCCATTGAACGTAGGATTACTCTTTTTAAAACTCGCCGTTCATACTTTGGGTACCCTAATACCCATGGTGAATATAAAGTATGTACGTGATTAGGGCGAGATCATACGTCCGATTAATTTGTACTTTGTGTTCAGGTAGATATAGGTGCAGAGAATATTATAACGAATTACCTGTTAATTTCTATTTGTTGTAGGTTAGAATATTATACATGTTAAAATCGAACGTACTTTTATTTATTTTGGCAACAAAATTTAAAATGGCCGTGGCTATTGACGCACTTTATAAAACTTGACGTTTTGGTTGTGGGCACAGTACGAATTTGTATTCATTACATACCATATTTTGTTCTTACCAATGGTGACGGAATGATAAAAAAAATATTTTTTGGGCCATATATGTAATTTTTCTCCTATGAACATTATCCTGCCGACGAATGTATTTTCTGTAACTAACTAATTGTAACATAGGATACTTAAATTAACTACTAGCTTATTATAATTTGGATATTTTTCTGCTGTGGCTTTCAAAGTTCTGCATCTATTTTTTGAAAGGAGTAATAGAAATTTTTTAGAAGCATTTTTAAACATTATTATAACTTTCTTATTCATAGCATGTTTCTTTCTGAACAGTTTGATTTTGCTTACTACTGACTGTGCCTCGGTGTCGCGGTGGATGAGGTGGTCGTTTCAGTCACCATGTTCGTGGTGGTGGTAAAAGAGGAGTCGGTCAAGTAAAAGGCAGCCGTGGACGTGACAACGGTGGCCATGTTTCTAGTGCGAGAACTGAAATGTATTTTTTTTTCACTTTTTCCGGTTTCATTATAAATATATGTCAAACTCATTATTAAATGTTTCAATTTTAAAAGAATAAACGACCCGACCACAACTGAACCCTTGCAGACAACAGAGACATCGACTAACTCAACAGAGAACATAACTTTGCTTTCCAATGAAAATTTGATCGTCATAACCGAACAATAGTATAAAAAGCAGATTGCAGCCCTTAAACCTGAGGATAAAAAACGCCTGTTTGAGATGAAACACCTGAAAGAGGACAATGTCATGATAATGCCAGATGCGCTAGTGCCTAAACGTTTATCGCCTATTAGAGTACTGTGCACACTGCTGTCCGGCACTCCAACTGTACCTCCTCAGAGGGTACCGCAGCCGTGGATCAAGGCATCTGTGCTCAATACTAAAAAGCAGTGTGTATTTTTTATGATTGCTGTTACGAATTTGATTAGAGTTGGCTATTGATTGATCTTCCTGTTTTTTCTTCACAGAATGCACAGCACTCCACCTGTCTCTGCACCTATTATCTCCACTTCATCTATAGACAGTTTGTCTTTGACAATGTAAGTGAAGCAGTTTGAATTTTTTATGTCTATTTTGAAGATTTTTTTAGATTATGCCATTTAATATGCCTTTTTACAGAATGCCAAATACCACCCCCCATTGTGCCTGCGATGTCGAGTGAAAGTGTTCCATATTGTGAAGGGCTAGACTTACACAATAGGTGGATATAGAATATTTGTTTCTATCTCGAAAGGTGGAAGAGGTCGAAATATAGTACGTGGATATGCTTCCATCGTGCAGCATTTCTAGAACTGATAATGAGCTATCCAATTGTAATCTTAAGGAGGGTGCTGTAGTTTTTAAAACAACAGATGAATCGGATAATGTTATCCCTCCACATACAGGTGCTGATTGTTTTTCATTTGCATAGTTTTTTGTCGCTTAATAAATCAGAGTATGTTAATTTTACTCTTCATTAATATTTGTAACACATTTTCAGACTGTAACATAGAAAGTGATATCTTTTATCTGATTGGCTGGGAGAGGTAATAGAAAACCCCGGCAGTGATACTGAGTTAGACGATGTGGATATAGACATTGTTGTTGCTTTTAACTCAAGCCGAGATACTATCTTTAAAGCCGAATTCCCTGATGATGCAGATCCAGCTCATGTAAACCAACTGTTAAGAATTGATGTACAGAAAGACGCTCTGATTCAATTGCTACCGCTGTGACCGTTTGGTCACAGGATCGAGGTCACTTGCGCGGTCCCTACCTCTAAAGCGGTATTCCTAACTGGAATGTAGCGGATACAGGGCGGCCTTCGCTCGGCAACTCTCAACCGAGATCGGGTGGCCCACACTATCATCTATGGATAAGCATTAGAGGTACCTGCTTACCCCTGCTGTCTTAAGAAGCGTACACTTCTAAACTCCTTCAGAATCAGTCAGTGACAACACGGTCGGTTGCCTGCCCCGTGCGCCAGCTGTCCAGGTCATTCCCGTCCCCAGGTCCGTCGCACAGCGGATTTACCAGGTTGGTCCCTCTTTGAGGAGGCTCCTGAATAGGAGTTGCTCCGCAAGCTGGGCCGACCACAACACAAAGGCCATTATAGCCCAGGCTACACGTAGCCATTATGACCCATTATGACTAATGACATGACCGTTCTGGTCTGGCGGGACGCAAACCTCGTCTCGATGATTATCATTGCGTCGAAGTTGAACTTAAAGAAAAGTTGGGCCAGTATAAATGGTGCCCTAAAGTGATCTTGGATTACAGTTTAAGCCTTGCCATGGGAGGAGTAGGCAAAAAGGATCAGCTTTTGTCTGCTTTTTCAATAGAAAGGTCAAGAAATTCAGTTTGGTACAAAAAACTATTTCGCAGGCCTTTCAGTTTCAATTATGAACTCAAATATACTTTTTGATTTTGGAGCATGTCAGTTTAAGCCACGCCAATTCTGTGAAGTACAAGTGACAAACATCATATCACAATACAGAGGACCGATACCCCACCAATTACCACAAATGAAAAATGTCATAACAAGTTACGACAACAATCGCAGCGCGTGCCAGCCACAAATAATTGGTGGTCATTATCCTGAGCGGGGAGATTCTTCCAAATCTAGGTGCGAGTGGTGCGCTCGGAAAAAAATTGAATCAGAAACGTCATAGCGCTGCGATGTCTGCAAAATGGCCCTCTGTATTGATTATTGTTTTAAAATATACCACATTTAGGTTGCGTTGTCTTTGTGTATCAAAGTTAGTTACTTTTTTTAAGGTTCCTTAAATAGGTGAAATTTAAAATATTGATTCAATAATCTGAAAAAATTTGAAAGTGGATGAAAGCTAGGTAAGAAAACCCAATAAAAATACCTACCTACACAACTTTAAATAGGGCCTGTAACTCAACCCGTTCTATGGGGGTACCTGAGGCTAATGAGGGTTCGGATTTATTTTTATTAGTATGAAATACCTCTCTTCCCATTCTCAATTTTTTAAATTAGTAATACAAATTTCATTTACCTATTGCTTTTTCAAGAAAATCTGAGCAAATATGTTGTTTTTTATTTTGTGCTTTTTTCCAAAAGTGGAAACTACTTTTATATAAAATATAATATGTTTCAGCTCAATCCGCCCAGTAGTTAAAATTGGGTCCATTGACGAAATTCACCCAATAATGTATATTTTTTTAAATAAATTGTTGTTACCGTGTTTTTATTATTCATAAACTATCCCAAGAATATATTAGATTATATCTCGCATTTGATTTATTTTACACTATCTCTATCGAAATTCTAATTTCTGTTCTAAGTTTGTGTACCTTTGGCTTTATATTCCTTCATGCACCAACTTAGCTGTGGACTTTACAGTACCCAGTTATAAAGTGGCACAGATATTTTACTTTTATACCCAATTTAAATGCTGCCATGGTACTTTTTAGCATTTTTCTATATAATAGACATACTCTTGTTCGCAACAACTCAAATAATAATGTTACATTCATATAAAAGTCAACTGTGAAGAAGCTCAAAAGAAGTGCAAGCGCTGTTATTTTTAGAGCTTGTGTTAACATTCATGTTATAATCCACTAATTATTTTTAATACAGAAACGTTAAGAAATGTATTAAGTTACTTGTAAAGCACTTTTATTGGTTTAGATTCAGCACCAACAATTCACAGAACGATCAAAGCTCTCTCTTTCAAATGTTACACGTCAATTGTGGGCGAGTGAAACGTAGGTTGAAATTAAAGCCTTGTATTTACATATTTTAGACAAAATATGACTTTTTACTTGTATATTATATTATACACATGAGATAAATTTGATAGCAAAAACATATACTACCATATACGTATTAAATCAATTTAAACACAAACTTAATGAAAAATTCTACAGTTCAATGTCTTTGCGCCCTAATAAAAATTGAAACGACAGTAAATATCACAGAAAAAAAATATGAATACAACAAAATACAAGATCGAAAGTGTCAGACGATTTGAACATTTTTATATTATTTTCGTGGCATACGCGAAGCGGAGACGACGGTAGAAGCGGTGTATCAACGGTTCAGTGTGCCGCACGCATTAATTTCACAAATGTTAATGCTTTCCTTTTCAAAGTGCACTGGTCATTTACATTGTACAAAAAAAATAATACTGCAATTGAATATATTTATAGGCTACGTTATTAGACTACAACAATTAAAATGACCATACTTCTTGGAATTTTGTAATATTGGGCTCACGTACTTACGAAACCAATACATACAAACGTGGGCTCCTGAATAAAATCTGACTATACCCTTCTGCCAATAGCAGTAGGTGTCGAATCACCGCGTTCTTTCACCTATGTTATTCTAACTCTATTCTAGTACTGTGTGGCATCTTTAGTCCAGTCAGTTAGCATTACTTGTCAGTTTATCGAGAGCAGTATTCAATAATCACTAACCTTGCTGTTGATGAAGAAGTCACTCCAAATAGTTTCTGGGAAAAGCGAACCATCCAAATCATTGTAAGACATAGTAAATCTGATGCACAATATGAGCATGCCCAACAGCGGTAGCAGAAGGAACACATATACAGCCTAAAAAGAAATCAGTATTATTAATGAATGAATGAGTGAATATCTTTATTGCACCTAATAGTATAAGTACAATGGGCGGACTTATTGACTACTCGTTCAATCTCTTACAGCTAATTCTGCTTTCTAGTTAAAGGTATTTGATAGTGACAATGAAATAAAAAGAAATAAAGAAGAAAAATATAATAATAAAAGTAAAATAAAAGCAATACAAATGTCAGGAAGGATAAAAGGGAGGGGAGAGAGGGGAAAAGGAGGGAGGTGATAAAGTTTTGAGAGGTAAGGAGTTTTTCTTCAATGAAGTTTTGAATGTAGGGGAGTGAGATGATAATTTATGTTTTGGGAGGTAAGGAGTGTTTCTTCAATGAAGTTTTGAATGAAGGGATGAAGTTGCATTTCTAATACACTGGTTACATAATTGGTCTGCAAGAACTACAAAAGAGTAGGTGTAAAAAGATGAGTTATGAAGAGGTATTAAAAGTTTATTGTCAAGGGGTAGACCATGACTACCAAAGAAATATTTTTTCTCTCCTTTAGATGGCAAGGGGAAGTGGGGCTATTTAGAGCATTATATAGTAATGAGAAGTTGTGAACGTCTCTTCGGTCTTATATCATAAACCAGTAAAGCTTGCTTCGGAACTCCGAATGGTTGAACCTGCATAGGCTAAAAATATATTGAATTCAGATATTCTGCAGTTTCTCCAGTTTGTCCAAAATAGCTTCATTGGCGTCTATAGTACAGATATCTTTTAAATAAATGACTTCTATCTCGCTCCCACATTTCATTTGCGAGCGAGAATTCCATTTCTGCCAAACTTCTGTCACTGCAGTAAAGTCCAGATCGCAAGCCTTAGCGTTGTATAAGTGAGTCCCTCTCCCGTACTCGCGGATGCATAAATATGACCAATTTTTGTATGACGCTGTCATCGGCCGATGTTTCATTTGACAATCGTCCAGAAAACGTTATTTTTCATTGTGAAAACCCTAAAATCATTGTGAATGAAATTCATCCGAGGATTCATTGCTATTTCGAGATAAAACCGCTGTTCTGCGTTCTTACCGTAAGGTGGATAGTGCTGCCTCGCCCGGGTGTATTGTCGCATCTCGTCCTTGCCTTTCCGGTGACCCGCTATCAGCGCAGAGGTCTTTCACCCGGGAAAACGGAAAAGCCTCAGTGGATCGATTCTTCAAGTGTGGTGCCTTCGTAACTTCGGTGCGAGTCTTGTAACCGAGTTGAAAGTTGATCTTTGCTGTATTGGTTGTGTATCCGTTATCAAATAAATGCCTGTGTTGAGTTTCATTCATGCTACTATTAAAATGTTTCTTTTGCGTTTTATTTTCTGTTTTGTTGCGGAGGCAGTCCGTAACAAATTTTTAACAAGGGTAGGGAAAGCATGTTAAATAACGACACTAGCCGCCGACTACCAATCAGGATCGCTTTCGATTTGGTAGGGTTAATAAGTATGCTGTGGGATTTGGCCCAATGAGAAACTAGACTTAGATTAGTATTCAATGAGCTGATTGCACTTAAAAGTTCGTCCGTCTAGCGTGCGTGTAAATTTGAAGATCATCCATTGAGATAGTATAATGACGTAAGATTAATTACATTCAATAAACGAGCAGCCCGTACCCTAAAGATTATTTTACCTTTTCCGATGACCGTATTCCTTTGCAGTGCGATACGAATATGATGAGCCATACGACAGCAAGATTAAAGGCGACTTGAAATTTGATTGCGCCAAGTGTGAAAATGCTGAGTGGAGATTGAGTCGCCGCGCTTTCTGGAATACTTCGCTGGAGGACAACTTCATTGAAGTACATGGGTATTGATTCGCTTAATGTCGTTGTATTGAAACCTAAAATTTACCAATAAATTATAATAAATGTTTAGAAAACTGAAAATCCGAGAGACACTCACCAAAAAGCGGCACGGCCCAATTGTAAGGATCATTCCTTGCAACGAACGAATCGCGAAGATATGTAAACATCCACGATACGCCGACTATTGTATAGACACCAAGAACCACTTGAGTCATCCACAAAGCGATTCCTATTCCTCTGAATATTGGCGAAATGAACCACATGTCTATGGTGCTCTTTCTTAAAGTATGGCCGAGGCATAATTGTAAGGTGAATAATGGAATTCCGAAAACCAGAGACAAAATCATGAATTGTGCCATGAAATTAACTGTGAACAAAGTGTACATTTGTATCTGCAATCTTGAGAGGAATACAATAGGTGTAGAATGTGTACACTTACTTCCAAATCTCATGCTAAATATGGAGAATCTTGATATATTAAAAATCCCGATTGTACATGATAAACAAGATAATCCGAAACTCAGAGAAGGCCAACAAATTGTCTTCTTTTCGGGGCAATTATCGGAAGGGCTGCAAAAAATGGCTGTATGAATATTACCAAAAAATTATATATGAATAAATTTGACTTAGAATAAAATATTTTATGGTGGCAACATTGGGTCCATCTGCCATTCTGAATTTAGTCTTGATATCATATGGCGCAGCCACAAAATCTTAGCACTTATTTCACAACTACATCAAATTACAATACGTTGAGCCCCGAGGTACTAAATGTCAATTTGTTTGGGGAGCCGCTCTTCATATATGGGCGCCGCTTTCCTGTAAAGTAAGTAGATTGCCATAGCCCCCTGTGGGTGACTCGAGGCTCAACATGTTAATATTAGAATCGTAATAAACTTTGACAGACATGTTATAAAAATCATATTGGTTTAAGCAAATTCTGAAAGTATGGTGCGAATAAATGAATGACAAAAAATGCCATCAATCTCTTTCTAATCTTCGTGCATCGAGAAGACATATAAAACAATAGGTAAATTTACTTGTTTTGAATTTGATCCTAAATGAACTATGCCTACAGTTTTGTAGCATTTCTCAATGAACAGAGATTAGTATGTATCTACATCTTTATAGATAATATTGGTAACATTTATATTTTGAAATAGTGAATATTTTTTGCTTTCTATTGATATCTTTAGAATGTTTTCTCGATAAGTGATTGAAAGTTATTAGTATTTAAAAAACAAAAAGAGAAAAGCAATCATTATGCATTTTTACTTTATTTACGACAGGAATCATTTCCCAAGTTTATCTACGTCTTGGCAGAAGCACAATGTATAGATTACCCCTTTTATTTTTGCTCATTTCAGTCTTACCTGTCTCTAATATTTTCCTCATCTTCCTGCATTTGGTGACCGAGGGAACTATTTGTGCTGGAATTGCTGGAGGAAGCAAGAGATATGCTGCGCGATTCGCTCCTGTCTCTTCTAGCACGTTCCCTCGTTCTGGAATGTCTGTAAAGTAAAGGAATTTGAGATGTCATCCATTCAAGTAATCGGCTTAATATGTTAAACTACTAACTCCATTTTTGGACAAAATTAAGTTATCGGTATCATTGGAAAGGTTTTTATTCTGTATTCTTTCCGAAACGGCCAACTCGACGTATTGGTTATAAAATGCTAACGGAGGAATAGAGTGGATGAAAAACTTTTATCATGCTGTTTTTTGCCTGAAAATATTTGTGTAAAACATTTTGCCTGAAAATAATTGTTTATGTAAGTGGCCAGTTTCTGAAACTTTTAGTGTAACCTATGTATACCAGAACAGTAAACCTGCTAAATTAATATAAAAAAACAAAACAATCATAGAAGATGTGCCATATACTTTTTTTGGTAGTGAAAACAAATTCAGAATACATTTTCTTTATTTTTGTTTACTGAAATATAAAATATATAAATGCAACCAAGATTTTTATTTTTCGACTATACTATCATTTTAATTTATTATGACGTTTTAATTGCCTCCTGCAAAGTTTAGATTTAGGGAGATAGCAGTATAACACATCTCGACGAAGTGATAAATGAATAAATTCTTGTTATTTTTAGGACCAACCTTTGAGCCTGTTCATTGCTTCTTCTAAGGCGTGAAGCGCAAACCACATGTTCTGGAGTTACATCCAACGATGCAGTCGGTTGTAGTCTCAAAGCACGACGACCCATAACAGCATCACCTACTATTTAAATTCAAATTTGGCTGGCTTTATACAAAAAGGAACTAATCTACAAAAAGCTAAAACTGAGAAAAAAACCTTAAAGTTAAATTATTATTTCTATTTGGTTTTCTGTTGTTTACATACTCCGTCTATCTATATTCTTAGTATAAATCTAAAAATGCCATTTTAGGTAACTAGATATGCACATTATCTTTCATCACTTTTATATTTCTGTATTTCCTAGTATTTCCAAAAAAAATAATTTTGGTTCCTTTGGGCTTAGTGTTTAAGTATGTGATTGGTTCTTCAACTGTCACATATTAGGTTGTTAAAAGGGAACCAATCAACTTGGTTCCCTTATTCAAAATTAGTAACGTCTAAACATGTATTAATTTAAAAACATATTCATTCATAGATATTACTAGCCTTTACTGTGGCCTGGTTTTATTTTGAATTTGAAAAAGCACAAAAAATTACGAGGTTTGTTATTGAAAACTTATTTTTTGTAATTTGGTGGATTGGTTCCTTTCTGTTTAACGTCAGCCATTTATTTTATCCCATTTTAAAATAAAACTACCAAATTTATAATCAGTTGAATAGAAATATCCATCAGTATTACCTTGATTATCCGAAGCGTTAGAAGTATTGTTGAGAGCAGGAGAATGCCCTATTGTAACCGGAGCACTCGACGGCCGCACGACATTTGCATTTCTCTCAAGGAACAGCATCACCGGCAGAGTAATCTCGTTGATGCCGTTCGTCTCTTGCTCGGGCATTGCGACGGGCTCAATATGCCGCATCGAATCCCTCAATCGCCTGTTTCGTTGCTCGGGAACGTCGAGCGCGTAGCTCCCGTTTAAATTCGAGCGGCACTGCTTGAGTGAAATGGGAGCGAGCTCAGCAAGCGATTGCGCGCTGTTCAGACTCTTGCGCTTGCGATCGTCGCGAATCAGCTTTGGCGCATCTGTATGATTAGCGATGGTTGCGCGCGTTGGCGACCGCCGATTGAACGGATTCGAGTGAGACATCGCATTCAGAGTGGACAATTCAGTCCTGCTGAAGTTGTTCTCGGTGAATTTGTGATTGTTTCCCACGGAAACACTTTCATCCTCCGTGCTGGAATCCTCGGTTAGGGTGTTCTCTAAATCACAATCGCTCTGCTGCGAGTTTTCAGTGGATTTGAATTCAGCACTGAGCGAACCACATAAGGTGTTGTCGAGTACGTCATCAAGATCATTTAGCACGTTCATAAACTCATTAGCAACGGAATCTGCAAAAAATAACAAAAAATATGCACATAAATAAGTGTATTATTTTGAGGTAGCTATATCTTATGATGAACTATCATAAGAGGTTGGAGAGTAGGAGGCCTGATGATATTTTATTCTTATTAATGTATAGATCTCAGAATTAAATAGCCATTAAAAGAAGTGCATACATATGTTACAGTTAGTTACATTAATCAAGTATGCGTGATAGCACAGTATAAATAGAACTATCAGTGTGACAACTTAATTTCCAAAAGATCCAGTGACAATGGATCTATTGGTAATGTTGCCGATGTCTCGGGGTTGTTCCCTTCATTCAGGTAATGGGTAAACCTACTAATTGTAAACAGTTTAATAGTGCAAACCTAAATACAGCACTTTTTTTAACTACTTACAGTATCAAAAAAATAAAACAGTTTAACTAATGCAGCATTACGTAGACTTTAAGAATGATTGGCTTTATGGTTCCAGAAAGGGTTCAGCATCTATAGCTCTCGATCGCCTTAATATAGGGCCTTAATTACCAGTTTACTCACTGGAAGTGTTTAGTTTTCCATGGAGTATAATAGTACATAGTTCCTGGTTTTTCGTTACATTTTATTACGTTACGTTTGTTCGAATTCTTCATACATTAATAATCCTCAGATTTTATTTCAGTTTTTCTTAGAGATATACCAGTGCAAGAAAAATAACGTCTCACCTAATATATTATAAATAAGATAAAACGAATTTTCCGCATGAAGTTTTTCGGCAATGTTGCAACCGCCGTTGTACAGGCTAGACTGAAGTGCCGTCAATCGTCGTCCGTTGTTCTGCGGGTAGGCGGCAAACTGCCACTGTTACTGCGCAGATTGTAACGGTGGTGGGGCGGCAGATTCGGCGCGCTCTAATTTCGAAAATCTACCGTGCACACAACACTCACTGTATCTTGGGTTACGTTCTTGCGGTCGACGATAAGCATTTTAAAAAGAAGGTTCCACGTAGTAGAGTTTGAAACCGTCGTATCTCCTGAAATTCGGGGTTCTTCTAATTTCAATGGCTTCCTGGATCATGCGGGGAAAGTAAAATTGTTCTTTGGATAGCTCGATAGGATTTTGAAACTGCACTCAGTGGTTGGTTCCGCTATCCAATCTGTGTTCGCAGATCGCCGATTTTTCTCACTGAACATTTTTACAGCTTTAATGTGTTCCATCAGTCGAGTGGCTATGGGTCGTTTCGTTTGTCCAACGTAGGCTAACCCACAGCTGCATTCGACTTTATACACACCT
>JAOPUG010000376.1:14982727-14993504 GCA_027564375.1 Micropterix facetella | reverse complement strand
TCACTTGTATTCTGCATCTGTCTAGTCCACAACTGTCAAAACAGATTTGACATTGGCGGCCATTTGCAAAAATGAGAACATGTTCCAATAGGGTGATTTCTTTTGGCCCAACTTGTACAAGCTACCATACGGTTCAGTTTCTTTCAAGTAGTATGTATCGCAAAAGTACATCTTTTCATTGGCAAAATGTCAAGGATGATGAAGATGTGATTATAGCATACAACTTTATTAGAAGATATTTATTAGAAGTAGCATACCTACATCCTATAATCAGGACATGCTCTAGTATAAAATAAAAAGAAATTATTAAATAAAAAAATGGAATATTTAATATAAAAAAACAATTATTGAAAAAGAGAAAACAAAAGGAACAAAATTGACTGCTGAGGCTGTCATTTTTGTAAAATAAACATGCGTTTGCGTCTTGCAATACGCCTGAGTAGTGACATGGTGCCGCACGGGCTTCACGAGAACGCAAATGCGACTCTGCCGCACCGTGGACACACTTTTTTTGTTTATACCACAGACTTATTAGGGACTATACGTTTATACGCAAGATGAAAGTAATCGTCAAATGACGATAGCGTGCCATTATGACGTGAGGTTTACGTGACAGATCCCTAAGACCGCATCGCACTGCGTCAAATTTGTATGAAATCACAGTTTTTTTACCATGTGAATTTTAAATTGCGAAAATAAAATCGCTAGGTTTTTTCGCAGTGCGGTCTAGGCCTAAATTTAGAAAAAATATGTCTTGAGGCAACATGCCAGTGCCAGCAATTCTTCAAAAGTTATCGTAGAACGATATTATTTATTTGATATAATAATGTTTTCTATTTCTCCCCAAAACGGGATGCTTGGCTGTTTGTTTATATTTATATTATGGAATTAAAATATTGATATTTAAAAAATAGACAAATCATGAACTTAGTTTGTATGGCCACACAATGCGGGGTGAGGCCACAAATTACGATGGAGAAGTTTTATATATATATATTTTTATTTTGTTCAATACGAAAAGTACGATATAAAAGAAATCGGTACTTAGTAGTAAATATATAAAAATTGTATGGCAACGCCAGTCCCGCCGCAAAATTTTCATAATGGCGTGAGCCGCCAAAAGTGACGAGTGCGTGGAAAGGAAGTTCGTGTGTTTTCCTTTATTTTCGAAGCGCTTAGTAAAATTACACGTTCTAAATATGTTTTCCAATTTGTGCATTCTATTAAAAATGTAAGGCTTTTTTACTTTTTTCATTTGATTTTGACCAGCGCTATTTTTCACTGCTTTATCTTAATTTTCTAACAAAAATTGTAAAATCGAAGTTTACGATATATTTATGGGTTACTCATAATGTGACTATTTTAATAATGAATTGATCCAGTAAGTGCGCTTTTATATAGGTTTTTAGTTGTTGTGTTCTGTTTTTGGTGGAAACCGCGATTTTTTCGAAAATTGTGGTCATGTTTGCGTTTGCATTTTGTGTGCTTTTCCGTAGCCTATGGCCGCAGGAGAATTATGTTGGAGATAAGATTTAAAAATCAGATTCTGGCAACGATTGATCAGCTGAGAAAGCGCAAAGCGAGGCCTGACATCAACCGCATTTCAAAATATATGTGGAAGGTCTTCAAGGTGGTTCCTAGAGACACCAAGTCTGATTTAAAAAAGTGTCTGTCGTCGAGAGCCGTCTACCAAGTTCAGTATAAAGGGAATATCAGCTTTCGGAATGCAGCAAAATGGAAGCGTAAGTGATTATATTGGAAACTTTGTAGCTGTCGTTACGTTTTTAATAGTCTTGAAGAGCTGGATTATAGATACACAAAGGTAATGTGCACGACGATGTTGCTTAACTTTTAATTGATAAGGTGACGTATACTGAATGGGTGGTTGTAGTGAACTTTCGATGATAGTTTAGTGTGGGAGTGCATTATAGCCACACTGCATCTTCTGCGTAGTTTAGAATTTGTAAACTTAACCGCTTGCCTGTTTTTATAATGTTTGACACGTTACGTACTTAATACGGTGTGTTTGTCAGTGCTGCTGGCGAATCCATGATGGATTATCCATCATCTCAGGATGTTATAATGGTCTTGTCTTATCACCATGAGATGAGTCGTAAAGACTTTAGGATGTCAACAAGCGACTGATCTATTTACGCCACTGCCTAGCACGGTCTTTCCACAAACAGCAAGGGCACTGTCAAGTCAGTGAGGCTCCCTCATTTTGGCAAGACTACTCCTTCCACTAGACCGGTCACCGCTCGACGTCACGAGTGAAAACCTCTATGTTGTTAGCAGTTACGAGTCGTAACTGCTAGCAACATAGAGGTTTTCACGACCCATGAGGTCACCAGAATCAGGTGACCAACAGGATATTTTAAATGTTGGTTACAACAAGTCAACATCTACTGTCTTAGGAAAATGATAACCTGATAACCAGTTTTGTCACAGTTCAGCTCCTATCTGGTAGCCTCCTTAAAGAGGGACTTAATTTGGAAGGGCCACTGTGACCACTGCCTGCGGTCTGCAAATTCTAGCCACGGATGGTTGGGATCGAAATGTGGATCCGGGGGAAGACCTCGGGCTGTATTGGGCGGTTGATGCACTGGACGGTTTTTCCGGCCACGTTGCTCAATATGTAAATAACTAGGGATGTCTGCAAACTTACGCTTCCTATCACAGCAGGGGTGGATGTTGTCCTGATGTTACCTATCCTTAGAAACAATCCGTTGGCCATCCAATCCGGAGTGATATTGACGGGCAAAGGACGCCTCAGATCCGCGACAAATTCGAGTAATGAATTACTGCTTACGTCAGGTAGAGGCCGCGTAAGCGACCTCGAATCTGTCACCAGACGGTAGGATGGAGAAATTTCTCCAAATCTGGTAGAGAAGGTGTGAGGACAGCCCACTGGGTGGCACTTCTCAGTGCCTCTCGGTAAGGCGTTGGACTTTTACGGGTTGTTGGCGTAGCGTGACTGTGGATTGTATATGTCAAAAATGCTTTGCATCTCATCCCATGTCTGAAGAACGATCAACATCTTTATAACTTCCTGGGGTGGCAGGTTCCCCCTTTGCATTGGCACCTCCAAACTGTCTTAGGAAACTACATTTCCAGACTCCCTTGGCAGTCCGTCAGATACAACTTGCCCGAGGGAATGATTTCATTTTTGTGTGATAATAAAATATGATCCTTTATAAAAGTATTACAAGAACGTTGAAGACGGAATTTTAAAATCGAAAATAGGGTATGAAAGTATTTGTATATCAGTGATAGGTATTTATCATGATATATATTGGATATTTATGCATTTATATATATCATACGATATTTGTTATTATAGTTTTTTTGATGATTTCGGGTATTTATCAGCTGTTTACTATGCTGTACTATTTTATGGGGATCCCCCAAATATTGCAAATTCTGCACGTAAATCCTCTTACCTTATTGGCTATATTATTTTCTCTGAATTTGACAGTTTTGCAGAGTATATCATTTTTCTCTTTTAGTAGATTTTTGTATAAATGTATATACCTACTGTATCGAATGTATATACAAGTAAGTACAAACGGAGCTGCCATGGAATTCACCGACCAAGGTCGGGCCCATCATAATACTCTCGTTACACTTCTGGGGGTGAGCAGTGGACTCCGGACTAACGACCGGCTGTGGTAAGTTTAGGACAGCTGTCTTGCCACATGTGAGCGTTTACCTTACAACCCATTCACTCCCCCTTCGAAGCCATAGAATTTGAGATGCGGAAATTGCAGTTTTAGATCATTTTTCTAGGTAGAAGTTAGTTATTTTCCTGGAGAGACCAAGATCCTTAAATAGGTGAAATAGAGATTTGGTTGGGAAGCCACGAACGCCTACTTCCACCGCGTGTAGGTGAACAGTGAAGCCATTCGGGGTGACGGCATTTAAAAGATCATGGTATTTATTTAATTTGTACTCGTGGTCTTTTGGGATATTTGATTCCCATAACAGTTAATTCTACAATAAGGGCTATCTTCCGAGATAGGGAGTAAAGAGTTTTATCTGGACGGAGGGATGTGCATCTGAGACTTTCAGGAAAATGATATTGTTTAGAGACCGAATCGACCTCCAGAATCCAGTCCGAAGCTTTCTCGATTATTGAGAAAGGTTGGCCTTTAGAGCCATCCCGCACAAACTGTATTGGTGGTTTGGATGGCACTGTAAGACCCTTGTTCGCACAAGCCACTGCGAGGCTAATTACTTCGCGAATAACGGCAAGGACTTTGTCATGGTGGTAATTATATCGTTCTTGTTCTAAAACCACCTTGCAGCCAGCCAAAATATGTCTAGCTGTGCAAGGGGTATTGCTACAAAGAAGACATGCACTATCCTCTAAATAGCTCCAACGATCGAAGTTACTGGGGTCTGGAAGAGTATGGTGAAAGGTATTTAAATAAAATTTCAGCATCTCTGGTGTCCAATCATACAGCATTATTTTCCAATGTATTGGAGGGGCAATGCAAAAGTCCTCAACTGTTGTCCAGTCATTCTGGTATTGAAGGCCAACGGCATGAGCCATACTGTTGCTGTCGTAATCTCCTCGCAGGAGGGACTTTTTTAGGTTCACATCGCTCATGGTTTTACTGCCATACCACAGACCAGTGCCATTCTGGCTGATTCCAGAAGAAACTTTCTTTGAAAGTCTATGCGGGCCTGTAGATCCTTTGGTTCATTACGGCCATTTGCTTCGTGCTTCGTTATTGCCGGATTCTTAGAATTGGACAAAATTTCAGTTTTGGTTATTCTGGAGTTGGCATAAAGCAGACAGTGCAGTTTTAAATAAGGGTAGAAAACTTTTCCGTGAAAACTAGACACTGTCCGATCTTCCTTTTATTTTTTTCAGTTGCCTGAACTTCGCACTTGGCCAAAGGGTGTGCGTTGTATACCATTGCCACTATAGAAGCAGTTTTATACCAGTTTTCGCCACTTATGTTACATGAAAAGTCTCCAAATTCAATCGGTCCCAAATTCATATTTAACCCAGATTATTCAGATTTTTCTGTAAAATGATGATGATTCGTGATGATTGCTGTAAGAGTATGCATACACTCACATGACGGGTGGTCAATGGCGGCCATTGAACTAACACAAACAAATCCGACGTAATGTCAGAATTTATTTATGTTACTATGTTATTATGAATTCATATTTGCAAATTGCATTATCTCATAAGACATTTTATACGGAATCTGTTTATGTAGTTGGTAATCGGTGTTTAGTTTTGGATGACTCGAGTTTTGGATGACTTGAAAAGTTCGAAAATTTACACATACATACATTTAAGTTACTAAGAAATGCCGTATCCAAAGATTTAGTAAGAACTATATACTTCGCATTGGCTCATAATTTACTAGCATATGGAATCTTAGCTTGGGGTGGAGCTTCGCTGCAAGTACTTGATCCTCTTATTAAGGCCCAGAAGTCACTATTAAGACTAATTCACAAAAAACCTTTCCGGTATCCCTCTAAGAGCTTATGTAGTTAGTAATCGCAAATATACAGCACCTAATACCAACAATGAGAACAAGTTTTGCACAAAAACACTTTTCTTACATTACTCCTCGGCTGTTCAACAAAATGAAGTGTTTTTTCTGCAGGACTGATAAGACTAGTCACGGAGTGAAGAAAAACTAACAAAGTTACTTTTAACTATGGGTCGACAAGAAACGGAGACACTAATAGCCTATATACTAAAATAACGCACGAATCATCAAATCTATCTAGAATTATTTATTATCTATCTATGACGTATATAATTATGTATATTGTATATGAATATATGTGTACCTACTTAATTTCATATTATTACAAACTATTGTATGTGTACATATCTATTTACTTAAATATAACTTAATATTGAAAGTAGTGAAGCTCAAGAAGTATTATAGTAAAAAGGTATTTAACATATATCGCTAGAAAATGTATTATTCTAAAAGGTTTTATAAACAAAAAAATTTATTGAAAAATTTCGGTAAAATTTTGAAACAAAAACACAGGATATCATAAAAATATAGCCGTAAGTCTAAAAAATTTAATAAAAAAATTAGTTCTTCAAAGAATAATACATATTTTAGCTCAACTGATGTTTTATTACTAAATCAAAATTAAGAAAAACCACCCCTCACGGCGCATGGCAATGCTAAAAACAAGGCATCGGTTTTGAAAGGTTAATATGAGTTTTAATTAATGTAGGTTTTGTTTAATATGATTTTAACGCCCTGTAAATTATGTCTCAGTATGTGTGTTGGGTTTTTGTATGGAAATAAAAAAATCAAATCTCGAAGCAAGGGAAAATAATAGTCAAATAAAACTTAAAGTTGTGCTACAACTTCACTTCATTTCAAAAACATTATATTGAAATATATTTACCTATAAGATTTTCTATGCAAAAGAAGGGTATTTTGATATCAGAACTATAAAGTTTGTCATGTATGTATGTACTTTCTGAAATTGAAGTTCACTTTCACTTGCAATACATTGATTGAACAAAAATATCGTCATGTACGGAAATTAACCAGCAATAAGTAACAGAATGCAGGCCTAATAAATATATCCAATCATCAGTGTGTCAGTCACACGGGTGGCTAAATGGTTAGGTCGCCTGATCTTACATTGTAAAATTCCAAGTTCGATTCCTAGCTGGATCACCATTTTCCATTGGGATAAAATTAACAGAATGGAAGTTGAATTCGGACGATCGAATGCAATAAGACATACACTTACACATGTTATATGCACACATTCATATAAATACTTCATAGGAGGGTTGGCTGTAAGTGATTATCGTTAGATAATAAACCTGCCCGTTGTGATTTTTTACAATAAATAGTAAAATAACATTCGAAGAGATATCCCATATCCTAACACTCAATAGGGGTAATAACCGCTTATCATTATTCAATAGAGCTTCAATATTCAACAGATTTTAACGACCGCTGTCGCTGGAAATCAGTGTGAAATCCTACCGTTCCATATTCCTTAAGATCTGGCATGAGATAAGCGTGCAGCCAATGGCAGAAGAACCAGGAGATTGTGGCGCTTAATTCAGGGCTGAGAGCCTGAACTGCCGCCGTACCTCCTGCTTGTAAAGCGCGAGTCTCCAACTCCGAAAGCCTCAGGACAGAGGCTACTAACCTATGGAATAACAAAATTTTATGAATTTATTACTGCAGGAGGAATAGCTCCAGTGGCTGAGATTAGTCAGATTGAGACCATGGCTCCACAGCTCCAACGAATGACAATACTATCCCTGAAGTTAAAGATGCTCTTTCTATATTAAAAGGCTGTTTAATTATGTAGAATCGTCACCAGTTCCGGATCAAGCTTTTCTGGGTCGATAGGCTAGTTAATAAAAAAGAGTCAAAATATATTTAAAATTCGACACATGGTTAGGGATAATTTTCAATAACAAAGTGGAAAACACTTAACGCTATTCCAAGCGCAAGAGGACAAGCGCCACAAATTAGAGGTAAAACGTCCTTTCTGTATGGCTCTGGGTGCTGCAGCTGGTCTGCCCTTGTGGTGTTCTTACCCAAACATTAGAAAACAGGGGGTTTGGAATAATTTTCAATGACTAAAATAGATTTGTTTGTTAGTATGTATGTTCCAGTGGCGATTCCTGGTGCTGAGGTTGGCGCTGGCTAAGGAAATATTTTTTCTTATTATGATGATTTTGTGTAAAGTTGTGGCAAAAATAAATTGACACTCTTTTTTTGAGTCAAAAAATCAAAAGACAAGTTCCATGTCAGTTATTTATTTATTTTTACTTATTTAGAGAAAATCACAATATTATTTACTGCACTGCAGCAGAGTATATCTTTGAATCAACGCCGCCTAACTAGGCCTAGGCCCGTACTAAAGCAAGCGTTCCAAGTAACCAATGGCTTGTGCATACATTAAGTTACATAATTTTTAAAAAGGTTAAGTATTTAAAAGTAAACGGAAAAGGTACATCAAATACGGTGACATGCAAAATGATCACTAAATTAATGTTCGCTGATGACAATTTAAACCATTTTTTTTCTTATCTAATTATTAAAAATTAACTAATTATTATAACTTTAATAATATTATAATTATTATAACTAACTATAACATTAAAAACCTAATAAAAATAAACAAGGTAGGCACAAATTAATCACCGAGTTACTTTAATACGCGTGATTTAGATAATTGATAATTTTCACTAATAAAACGCAATTACCATCTAATAAACAAATTTTATTATAAACTAACTAAAGCTAATCTAATGAAAATGCAGTCAAAACACGATTTCTGTTTTGCTTGCAGTGTATCACACGTGGCCCACGGCACTAGACTAAATTGTATACAATAAATATGCGCTCTTCCCAGCGCCAACTCGCGAATGTAAGAGTGGCGGTGCGGGAGGCGTTGGCGCGGGAGGCAAGCTCGGCTGTTTGTATGCAATGCGATGGTGCTCGATACCCTCGATACCCATATTTTGATACCCTTGCGATTGTTGGTTTGGCGCCGCATAACTCGCCAACTTAGAGGAATCGCCACAGGTATGTCATAGTAATACATTGTTCGTTCATAGAAATACATTGTTGCCTTAGGTCCTTCATGGCTCATTCTGTTGCCTCACATTTAATTCTCAACTGTGTGTCGGTCCCACCACATTTTGATGATGAAATGCTTAAACTAAATTTGGAAAAAAGCTACAAAAAACTAGATAAATGAAACACTCATACAAAAATTCAATAGTGGTAGGTTAACTAAAAAAAATCTACTCGTTTTATCAAAGCGTTGGGTTTCTACAAATAAACATCATTATTGACTTCCATCACCCTCCACGATCTACAAAGATCGCTTGCGAGGCTGCGCCGAAATCGGAAGACAAAAAGTTGCAGGTTAGGATTACACATGTAGTTGATTGAATGTTGAAGTTAAACAGTCGAACTTGAAAGTTATGCATGCGCATTCCGCTCGTTGAACTCGCGAGGAATTCAGAGTTCTGTCAATGTATGTGGGTTAGATAGAACATAGTTCCTGGAATTGTGCACTAAAAACATTTTTTTTAAATATGCTATGCAGATGCCGTAAAACACTTTTGTGCGGCCGGCACCTGAAATAAGGTACTCCTTTTCAAACAACATGTAGACAATTTTCTTTTCAAGCCATCCAGGCAAGCACTGACAGCAGCAGCAAGCAAGAAAAATTTGGATTGACGAAATAAAAAATATAATTCACGCAATAAAATCAAAATAAAATTAAACTATTTATGCATTGTTGTATTGTTCATTTAAACGTATCTAATTAATTCTTTATTTTTTTTCTTGTAACAAGGAAATACTCATCTTAAATTGTAGACAGCCAAATGTCAAACGGATATCTAGGTTATATTTTTGAATGAAATAGGAATAACCCAGGAATAACCAGGAAATAATGTACAAAAATTCAGAAAAGTGATTTTCGTTATATTGGCTTTTATATTTACAAAAAATTCAAAACTTACGCTATGACTAAATCAGCATCATCAGCATGTGATATCTCTCCGACCAGCAACCTGAGCGATCTGTCAATGGAGGGTGTGGCATTCGCCGATAAGGTTAAAAGCTCAGGAGGCATCGTGCTGGTCTCACCGCAACACTCAGAGCAAACTATGTAGCCTGTATACGAGAATTCACAGATTAGTGTCATAACAAGTTATCATCGAGAGAGTAATCCATTCTGAGCGAAACAACTCTATCCAATATATACTAAATGGTGTAAAATTTAAATAATAACGCAGAGTGGCTTACTACCTTTAGTGAGCCCATATTTGCAAATAATCTCTTTAGTTAGAGGCGTCTATTATGTTGTTATTTACGATGATGGATCGCTCCCTAGGGAAACTACCTGATTGGCTTAGGATTTTCCATATTTTGAGAAACAGCAGCCTCGACCAATCAGGTAGATGCCCCATGGAGCGAGGCATAGTGACCATAGTCCATTGAATGCATGCATTAACTGTCAAAGAAGGAGAGCCACACTGTATCTACTGCCATTTTCAATTTCCTACATTTTGATTGCTTATTAAGATAATACGACGTAACTGTGCAGATAAGAAAAGCTTGATAAAACAAAATTATAAATTTGCAACAATTTTGCATTAATTTTGATTGGGATAAAATGAATATTATATTGTTTAATAGTATATTTAACCTCATGCTGTGTATATTGCTTGAAAATGGACTTTAAGTTATCAATATTTTTATTTTCAAGAAGAAAACTGGTATGAATGCCTTATAGTATAGACAACATTCAAAATTTCATCAAGTTTCCACTGCTCTTGATCATTTTCAGGTGGTTGTTCTAAAGTTCTGGTAAGTTATGGATTTTTATCTGACTATTTTCATATTATAAACTGGTTTGTGAATCTATTCGCAAGTTTTGAAAATCAATCACCAGAGAGCAAGGTTACTCTTCGAATAAACATGGAATTTGACAAATGCAATAACAAGACACACATGTAACACACACACATACATATAAATATTTCATAGTAGGGTTGGTTGTAAGAGATTGTCGTATGATATAAACCTGCCCATTGTGAAATTTCACAATAAAGAGTAAAAACAAACGAACTGTTTGAACTATGTATTTAAGACAGTTTCTTTGATATATCAGTCTATTATTTTTATGAAATGATAAGTGGATATTAACTATGAAAATCAACTAACCTCCTATCATAATCAGCCAATGAAGATCATCAAATAGATTGAACATTTGAACGCGTTGAGAT
>JAOPUG010000376.1:14915698-14943000 GCA_027564375.1 Micropterix facetella | reverse complement strand
ATTTACTAATTAAACATAGTCAAATTATTTACAAGGATATTAATTAAATTATCAATATTATATCCGCGTTAATTACGATTAATATATCTAAGTAGTTATATGACCTTACGTCTTCATTGTCGAGCATCCTCAAACATACCACGTGGTAGGAGATTTTATTATTTACATTTTAACCAACGCCAGAGGATATTTTCAAAAGCGTTTTACGAGCACACTGTGACACAAGGTCGTTTTCAGATATCCCGACCGACTCGTCGAAATTCCGAACTATCGATTCTCTGAACTATCTTCCAGGGTGGTCATATTTTTGCCCGCTTAGGTTTCAGGTCCGCTGGAATCTTTGCATAATGCGTCTAGCGTCTCAAATCTTACGTAATTTGACCAAAAACAAAACAAAAAGGAAAAATTTTGGTTTTTATTTTAAATTTTATTTTTTTACGGGAGATTATTCAATGTCAAAATCGGATTTGAAAATAACATGTAAAAAAATATATATCATGTTACACGAATTTATGTAAATAGGGAAAGTCTTGTTTTCAAGCAACATTTAGAATTTCTGTTTGCACCGAGTCGTCACATTTTGAGATCCTTGGAATCGAAAAAGTGATTTCTGGAAAATGTGCCTGTGTGTGTATCTGTATCCATTGTATCTAAGAAACTACACAACCCATTAGGACTAAATTATGTAAAAAAGTAGTTCACCTTAATGAAGACATTTGAAAATCTGATAAATGTCACCCTTTTCACAAATTTAATAATGTTGTTGCTCATAAAAAGATAATTAAATGTGACTAAGAATTCTAAAGACATTGCCTACAACTCTTGCTTATATTACTTGTCGACTTCTTCAATGGGTTTTGAATTTAAAATGTTATAATCTGAACATTGAATAATTCATAACTGTTGTTTTGCTAGATGGATGGAATTAATGCTAGAATGGAAAACAAATGTGTCTTAGAACCCTGAGGATAATGCTTCTAGCTTTATTGTAAGTTATTTCTTAATACCTTTTATGGTTTACGAGTTTAATAAATAAAATTTTAAAATGATGGGTAGAAAATAAAGAATTTGAAAATCGGTTCTAAAAATTGCAATTATTACAGCCGTTAAAAAATCAAATAGATCAGAGAAGAAAACAAAACTGTATGAAAATAGAATGCAAATAAATTATCGCTCTTAATGTCAATACCTTCTATGAAATAAATTATAGCCAAAACTTAAAATAGTGACACATTCTATGCCGCTTCATCAAGATGAAATTTGTGAAATTATATGATACCTTGTATCAACAATATATTTTGATTTATTCTTTGGTTACCGAGAATATATTTTGTATTAGTTTTGAACATATTATACACTTTTTCCAGATAAGGATTTCGTGGGAACTTCTCAAGCATTCAACAGCGACCACGAGCTAGTCCTAGCACAAATCCTAAGAGATTTACCGGTTTCAGTGTTATATTTAAATTGCAATAGCCGCTCTGACGGTGCCTTATCAGAGAGCGATGTAATCTACTGCTATCCAACCCCTCGGGACCAAAATGCTTTATTTCTAGCGAGGGGGGCTTTCATTACGCTGGATCATCTTATCCCAGAAATCTTAAAAGGAAATAATCCTACGGTTACATCGATTATAATCAAGGACTGCTTGCTGCATGTTGTTTATACTAAAAGAGGTAAGGTCTAGATTATCAGCATAATATTTTGTTTGGGTTTTTTAAACATGTTGAGTTGAGTTTGAGAGAAACAGGTTGAGTTTTTAAAACATGACAGTATGGGGAAATCTGAAACCACTGCAGATAGAGCAAAATGCTCAAAGGAGTCACGAGACAGGTTTGGGGAGAAATAAACAATGGCATTATTACTTTTTTTTTGAGAAATCTATATTTTTTTTGAAGAAGTCACCTTTTCTCAAAGAAATATTTTTTGATGCTATTTCATTTTCATATTCTAATTTCATATTAGAAACAAATTATTATGTGGCAATATTTATCTAAAGTTAGAAGTTAATCAGCATTTACTTTATTTATCCCATACATAAGTGTCTTAAGGCGGTTGTTATCTATCTATTACCATACAAAGAAATCTGGTAAAACCCTTGCAATCGTAGAAGAGACATCATTGAATCCACAATAATCCCGTAAAAAAATTAAAATTATAAGTGCTCGCATTTTGAATTTCAACCTATTTGAAAAGCTATATTTCATATAGAAACTTGGAATTCAAACCTTGATGTATGGTTGGATTGGTGATAAACATATTGGCACTTTTAATACAATCAGTGAAGTAATCCACACACACCACACACACACACACCACACACACACCACACACACCACACACACACACCACATCATCACACACACACCACACATACAAAACACACACACCACACACACACACACACATACAAACACACACATACGCATATGCACACACCCACACACACACTTGGGCAGCAGCAATATTAGCTAGCCTCCCCGACTTGGATAACGTATGGCTCAGCGAATGTAGATTATTTCGAGTACAGCGAGCGTAGATGTAATTGGGTAACAGTCGTACTCACAGTTCACTTCAAAACTTTCTACATTTTTGCGTATGTACAGCACTACTTGCATTATGTATATGGACGGCAGCATAATTATGCCTAGAGAAAGGGACCTGGCAGTCGTATTAAGCGACATTCGGGCTATAGTGGATACAGATTATTTTTGCCTATCCGCTGCGCTTCCCCATAGCTTTGAACCATACGTTAGCAGAGAGTGGACACATGCAAAGTAACAGGGGCTCAGGAAAGGTGGTTCGATAGAGCGCATAACATGGTCTACCTAGCTTGTCGCATAAACTAACAATATGCAGGTGCCATCCCAGCTCACTGTCTATCGTAAAGCCCAGGAATTTTGCTGATGATACTTGATTTAGATTTTCATGGTTTACATCCACTTCTATCACAGAACTGCTAGCTGTAAAGCATTAACCTATCCGACTTGAACAATGCGCCTCTGTATTGAAAAGATGAAATAAATTACTGTGAAATTGTTTATTTTCCAGCCAACGAATTAATGCTTCTCGCCCTGCCGGATCAAAAGTGTGGTTTGTATCAGTCAAAATTGCTTAATGCGGAGCTGACAAGAGTTCTAGAGTTCACTTACGGCAGCCTCAAAAATTGCTTCGGAGCATCCGACAATGTGCACAGTTTAGATCTTTTATTTGGGAGATTCTTCACTATGCTTTTGTGTTTTGGCTATGGCTGCGAGGCCGAGGAATCTGTGAGGATAGAGGATGAACCCGGGAGTATTATTGTGAGTATGATTATTGTATGAAACAATTTTTTTCATATATTGTTTAGGTCTATATCCTGATGATAAATTTCCACCACAAGGTGAATGTATTAGCCGCCATCTTGTGAATAACTCCTCTCTTATCAACATCGACAATATTCAATTTTGTAATTTTCTCCGAAACGTTGCTAACTCCGATTTAAATGTAATGTGTGATGGTCAACTAATTTCGACAGTGACTAGCATTAATTTCCTCGGGTTAACTCTGGATTCTAGACTACTTTGGGATAATCACATTGATAGGCTGTACGACCTACACTTTATCCACATATTTTGAAATATTTCGGTCATTCAAATATAGACTAGTTTTTTTTTTTTTGCAAGACAGTTGAGTGAAGTCGGTGTGGTTGGAGCTCTAGTTTCGGTAGGGGTGGGGACGTCTATAGTGGAAAATCCAGTCTGTCACTTTCTTTTTGTTAGTCGTTATCAATATGAGTGAGCAACAAATGCCACCGTCCGTTTCGCAACACATATTCGGTTAATGAAGACGTCAAATCTAGCGAAATTTTCAACGGACCGAAAGCACACCCTGCGGATGAAATATTATCCCATTTTCAAGTGTTTAATTGGGCCAAATAATTTCATGGTGGTCACAAAGAGGTGCAAAACTTAGGTCATGAACGTCGGCCGCAGTTGAGCACCACAGATGACAACATTAAAGCTAAAAGTGACCTTAAAGCTGACCGGTGCCTAACTGTCAAAAAAATTGCATAGTGTGGAGATTACTCGCATAATTATCTCAGAACACCTTCATTTCAGAAAAATATTGCCAAGGTGAGGGCCACGTCTCCTTACAGACTATTTTATTCTGCTGCTATAAAGTTGTAAAAAATCCAGTTTATATTGGAATGACCCTCGTATACGGATAGAATCCATACTTATTTGGACAACAGTTGGGGATTTGCATTCCCTCTCCAATGCACTGGAAGACAATGTTGCATGACTGGACTAAAATTTTATTTAAATGCCCTTCAGCATACACTACCAGACCCTACTGACCCCGCAATCTGCAGCTATTCTGAGGATAAATCATGTCCCCGCTGTTGCAATATCCCTTACACAGCTAGACATATTTTAGCTGGCTGCAAGTCGGCCTTAGATCGAGGCGGGTACGGCTACCGCTATGATAAAGACCTTGTTATTCGCGAGATAATTAACCTCTCAGTGAATCATGCCAACAAGGGTTTGACAGTACCCTCCAAACCCTTAATGCAGTATGTACGGGATGGCTCAAAAGATTAAAAAAGTTCCACTCCAAAACCCTTCTAATAATCGAGAAAGCTTCAGACTGGACTCTGAAGGCCGATTTGGTTTCTAAGCAACATCATTTTCCTGGCAGTCCTACGAGATGCACAGTCCTCCATCTATATATAATTTTTTACTCCCTATCATGGAAGATGGCCCTTACTGTAGAATTAACAGTTCTATGGAAATAAAATATCCCCACAGGCCATGAGTACAAACAAAATTAATATCATTGTCTTGCAAATGCCGTCACAAGGAACGACTTCACTGTTCACTTCTTGCAGTGGAGGTTGGCGCTCGTGGCTTGCCAGCCAAATCTGTTTCATTTTTTTTAAAGATATTTGTCTCTCTAGGGAAATAATCTACACCTTCCAATAAAAAAAATTAAACTGCAATTTATCACATCTCAAATTGTGTGGCTACGGAGGGGGAGTGGGGAAAGGTGAACATTTGCATCTGGCAAGACAGCTGTTCTGAACCTACCACAGCTGATCGTTATTCTGGAGTCCTTTGCTCACTTCTCCCAGAAGTGTAATAATATTACTATGATGGACCCGACTCTGGTGGGTGAAATCCATATCATCCATTTGTATTTTTTGTATATCCAAAATAAAAAAAAATGCATTAAGAAAAATGGTTTGAGGTGCTTGCAATATCAATAAAACTGAAAGGTGTTTTGATTTTGTAATTACATGTTATTGGAATACTTAGTATTCGAGTTGTCTGGGGGTTAAAATATTTCCCTAAAGTCTCCTTACTACTGACATACTAAGCTAGCTGAAAAGAATTATACAGCCTGTATAATTTTATTTTCAGAAATTGCCAACAAAAATAAGTTTCGAGCAGTGTATGCTAGCCGCACATAGCATACCATTGCCGAAAGAGGCTAAATTGCAAGTGGACGATGCCCTAACCGAACTCCAAGCCGCTGACTATAGAGAATGGGTAAATGTATATTTCTTTTTTAATTTAGGGCAGTGGTTCCTAACCTTATTTCGCTTATCACCTCGCTTTATTATACTAAGGGAAGTTGGATGGTGATTGACGCTTTTCCCTCTAGCGCATCAAGCAATTTTTTTTAGAACGTAAACTATTTATTTAGGATTTTGCACTAAAACTAGGTAAGTAAAGCTCTGATTCCCTGGTACCCCATAATTATGCCACTGTATGTGTGTACGTAAGGACACGCCTAATAATACAACTTGATATAATCATTAATTTCGGATGTACAACAATATTTGGAAACACAAAGAAAATACAAAGTGTACATTATTTGTACAACTACTAAAATTTTTGTACAAATTACACATTTCCTTAAAAACACGTACAATCTCTATGAAGCAAATGTGACACAATTGAATTGTTTCCAAAATCCTGTACGGTGTGCCGCTAATGCGACAAGTTTTTGTCGTGCTTTTACAAACCGGTGATGGTTGTACAATCTCTTACCTGAATTCACTTTTTATACAATGTACAATAGTATACCGCTATCGTATATTGGCGAGTAATGTTTTTGTGAATTTTCGTTCAATTATAAAAAAATAACTGCCTAAATTAGGCGTGTTGTTCAAAACCATGTAAAATTGCCTCTCATCGATTCTTCTCCTTCTGTTACAGAGAGATGATCCTTTGGACACACAGAGAATGTATGTGATTATAGGATGCTGTCTGTACTACTCCGGTCATTTGTTGAGTTCTCATCACCAGGACTCCGATCTAATCGATATACACGCTTTCCTACGATTCAATGGCTTGCTAACTCTGACGCGGAATAACACTGTTGATTATATAGTCACATGGCGGGAAGTCTTCATTGAAAATTTGAGGAAAGTGAGCAGTGCTGGATCCAGAAAGGATCAGTACAAGTAAGATTAATTTTCGATCATCGTTGACAATGAAGCGCTGCACAATGGGGACCAAATCAGATTTCTTTTTTTCATTTTACAGATCGCCGATGGGAAGGTGCTTTTTATTAATCGTTGGTAAAGACAGATTTCTGCTCGCTGCACTTTTGGAAGCTGGTGGATGTACTGCCAAGGTTAGTTCACATTGTATAGAAAATACAGAGGGGTAGTTCACTCAATTATTCACACAGCTCGATTGAAACTGCTAATACTATGTTATAGTATAATGACATAGATATTGTCGTCTGAGCGAAAGACTGGAAAGCAGCTGCAAAATCAGGTTTTGATTCCATATTAATTCTCGCTGGTCTCTATTCTTATACAAACATTCCATCCTAAATATGTTCCACTTTAGGCCACTTTACTTTGTTAAACTCACTTTAAAACTACAGTAGACCCTCGCTATAACGCGGGTTTGGGGCGGTGAACTCGCATTATAGGCTGAACCCCGTTATAACGAAAGACAATACAATAGTTCGCCTATGCAGGTATGTTCGAGATCTAAATGTATTCACTACATTGTATGCATATGATATTCAGTAACCATTTAATGTATTATTAAAAAGCATGATGTTTTAACTAGTAAACATTTACTTATCAGTCAAAAAGTTTATTTCACATAAGCTCAATTTAAAATATTTATAATCTTTTTCTACTTAGACTTAGCTATTTTATTTAACATGTCCCTTTTAAGTGATGCAAGTTGTAACACTTTCATGTAGTCCACATTTCTTGCGATTCCACCCATCTCATTACTGTTCGGATGCCTTGCAATGCCTCTTTTGTAGTAGAAGGCACATCAGAAGTATAGTCACGCATTTCTCCATTCCCTTCTTCTTCCTCCATCTCTTCTTTACCGCAAACCGTCTCAACAATCATTAGGTCAGACACATGCTGATTAATATCTTCTCTACATACCATCCACGGTTACCCATTTATCTAAATTTGGTTTGTAAATTTGGGCTCATACAATATTTCATGAATTCGGATCATGTCCGAAGCAGAGAAACAGTCCAGTGATATGTTTACATCGATGTCGAAGCGGCTGCTTGAGGTGTTTCTTGCAGATCTGACTAAGTTAATTTCTTCAGCAGTTGTTTACTGTTTCCGCAGTGATAGCTTTCCATGCAAGCCGAATTCAGTTGGTTTTATCCTGAAATCCAGTCCGTTATTGTACCCTCAGGTTTTCCCAACTCTCTTGTACATGCCGAAACACCGCTCTTCACTTTGTTGATAAATTCCAGTTTTTCTTTAACACTAACTGTAAGCTTTCCTTTTACTCATTGTGATCGTGCGTAATTGCAAGCGTTTTGACGTATGCGGCATAAATGCAGGATGTAGGACCGCAGCTTGCAGGTTAACTGCCAACCGACGACTGACAAAATGAACAAAACCCGGCCCACTAACACTTCCCGCGCACGCCAGCCGTCTCTGGTGTAATAATATTTGGGTGAAATCGCCACCTACCGCGTTATATCCAAATCCGCGGTATAACAAGCCGCGCTATAGCGAGGGCTTACTGTAGTTAGAAATAAAACCTCAACATACCAGGGTGTCTAATGGAAATTTTATAGGGTGTAGATGCCTAAATTTGAGTACCACTTATTGTTAAAATATCTTGTAAAAAAGTAGATGGCTGCAAAGAACATTAACCTTTGACAAGTGTGTGTGTCTCTACTGTTAGAAGCCACTCAGGAGATTTGTTTTTGTAAAAATGTCTCTTGAGTCCCATTCAAAAACTCATATTTACAATTTTTATCATAGAAGCCCATGGAGCTGAAGTTTGACTGATAATGTTTGTTATTTTTGTAGAATGTTGAGTAACCTTCCTTTGGATGGAGAATAGGGACATAAATTGCTTTAAGTTTTTGTTACATAGCTAAGTTTATCGAGAGTTGTAAAAGATACGCAGATAATATCATGCGGGTGGTACTGCATTTTGTGGAACGAAGGCCCCTATCCCGACACCGTTCAAGGCAGATTAGTTTGTTAATATTCTTAAATCGCAGGCGATTGGAAATCCACCGCCATCACCTTTTTATGTGGAAGAATGTGAGAGCTGTATCGATCTCCTGATTGACGTCGGTTTGGATTCTTTCCTTGAATATTGGCTCGAGAGTAACGTTAAACCGGAGATCGTCATCAAACCGGAGTCTCTCATGCAAACCACGAAGAAGGGCATCTTTTTAGGTTTGTGAGAAATAAATACGTCAATTGGTTGGAGTTGGGAAATACTAAATTCTTCAAGGTATGCTCTTTTAGTAGTTCAAATAGGCATTTTTGTGTATTTAAGATAATTTAATTAAACGCTTACTAAATTTCTAAACTCGTAGGGGTAAATTGGTGAGATGGTGGTCGGTAATTATTAATTATCTTTTTCTTCTTAATCTTATTATTTGACGTCCAGACTTACGTACCACTTTGAATTACATTATTCCAAAAGCAAACCCATCGTGACTTTCATTTTGTTTACTATATCGGCTGTAGGGGCCTATTTCTCAAATCGGTAAATCATAACCGGATGCACACAACGATTAAGGTGGTCCCTTAATATATTACAACAGTTAGATGATGATGGTATGGCACATGGTCCTAGTTTTAGGGACGTTGTGGCTTACCCCCACCTATATATCTATTGGCCGCCAGTCCATGTCATATATCCTGCAAGCAGTTCACCTGGGAGACCAGTTGCAGAACCCATGATGAGCGGATGCTGCACACATCAGCCACAGCAGCCTCATATATGCCCATTATTTTATCTTCTTACAGTCAAAGTTGGGCTTGGCATGTACACATAACATACTTAATCAACTCTGACTCGGATCGTCGACTATCCCTAGTGTGTAAATTATATGATTGTTACATAGTAGCGTCCATAGCCACATTGAATTACTGGTTCTCATATGCTACCGAAGTTAAGCAGCATTGGGCGCAGTCAGTAATTGGATGGGTGACCGCATGATGCTACAAAAATGTCCGTCTAGAAGATTTTGTCACAAGGCAAACAAGGCGGGTTTCACAAAAGGCAACAGCCTTGTGGGTAAAAAAAGTTAATAGTTGGCAGTGCCCAGTGAGCAGGCCCACTGTCTTTCACAAATTATCCTTGGAAAGTCCCAGGCACCAACTTGTTAATGGCAATGCGGGCTCTGGTCCGATTGGTGGTTGTGATGGTATATGCCTTGTACGTCTGTCCATTTCCTCATTTTTATTTTTATAGGTAAACCAGTTGATAGGAGTTTCCACACTTAGTAGTCAGATTAAACTTAGACGGCATAACATTTGTACCATAGCTAGGGAAAGTAGCATGAACATGGAGAAAGTACGTTGATGTAGAATTGATTAAATTAGAATTGATATTTGGGCTGGCTCTAGAACTGCCCTCTCTGATTTATGCCAACTCCAGAATAATCAAAACTTTGATTCTGTCCGATTCTAAGGATCCGGCAATATCGAAGCACGTGGTAAAATGCCATAGTGAATCAATTGATCTACAAGACCGCATAGACTTCCACAAAAATTTCTTGCTGGAATCAGCGATAATGGCACTGGTCTGGGGTATTGCAGTAAAACCATGAGCAATGTCGACTTAAAGTAGTCCCTAATGGGAGGAGATTACGACAGTAACAGTATGGCTCATGTTGTTGGCCTTCAATGCCAGAATGACTGGACTTGGGGTTAGGGACTTTTGAATTCCTACTCCAATGCACTAGAAGGTATTGTTGTATGACTGGGCACCAGAGATGCTGACATTTTATTTAAATGCCTTTCAGCATACACATCTAGACCCCAATAACCTCGCTCATTGGATCTATCCAGAGGATAGTTCATGTCCCCTTTGTAGAAATATCCAGTGCACAGCTAGACATATTTTAGCTGGCTGCAAGGCGGCCCTAGATCATGGATGGTATACAAGTAGTATCAATTTCCTGAAAGTCTTGGATGCACAGCCCTGATTGTCTTGGATGCACAGTCCTGGATGCACGGCCTTGGATGCACAGCCACTTTACGCCAAATCTCAGAGGATGGTCCTTATTGTATTAGGGACTTGAATAAGTTCATAAGTTCTCGCTGTGTTTTTCATGAAAATGAATGCTCAATTTAAAAAAAATAGTGATGACCATGTCATTGAAAGTATTGGCCATCGCTAGCCACTACTTTCTCCTTGTCTTTCTGGTCGCATACGAATACCCTGTCAAATGAATGACTCATCGTTTGAAGTTATCCACGAATCGACCCATTTTTTTGGTATTTTCATAAGAATGGAAGAAAAATGCCTTTGAGCAAATGTAGTTGTTGTTTGTGTAGTGGAGTGGTGCTTATTTGTAAAAGCACGTGTTATGATATAGTAATGTAGTAGCGGAGTATGATGATCGTTGTTGTGGATTTTGTTTAATGTAGCAAAATAAAGTTACTTTTGCATAAATTTGGCAGATAGCTAATACTTGAAATTCCTGGAATAGATTATATAGTAGAAGGATAGCGGAAGGGCCCTTTATTAATGCCTCTTAAAATATTTTTTTGAGCCTTGATTAGGGGGTCGAGCGCACCGCTGACTTAACAAGCATATGTAAACACTAGAGATAGTCGACGATCCAAGTCAGAGTCAGTTAAGCATATTGTGTGTACATGACTAATTCAGCTTTTACTGTAAAAAGAGGAAAAATAATAGGCACATATGAAGCTACTATGGCTACTGTGTGCGGCCTCCTTGTGTTGTGGATTCTGTGACTGATCTCCCGGATGAGATGGTAGCAGGATCTATAATGTGCACTGATGGCCAATAGATATATAGGTGGGGGTAAGCCACAATGGCTCTAATAGTTGGGCTGAGTGCAGGTAGCCATGTGATCAGCTATTCCTCCATGCCATCATCAATATTAACCCGTTCAGAGGGTATTATTTTTTACCATGTAGATCCTATTTGTCTGGAATGTTTACTAACGCCATTGTGCATATCGGCGTGTTCTTGAGTGTAATAAATATGCAATTTAATTTTTAGGGTCATCTAGAACGGATCTTTTGAATCTATCGGCGAACTCACAGCAGAGCAAAACAAACACTTCCCCTGAGATACAATCTATTTTGAAGAGGAGGCATCATTCGCACGACCACATAAACGTACCACAAAAAGACTCACCTCCTCTAAATGCAAGTCAGAGCAGCCAACTGAGGAGCTATAAACAGAATACTGACACTACCTTCTCGGAGGACTCCAACAGCCAACTAAGCAATAGGTAGCACAATAGTTTATAGGCTCATCACTTTAAAAAAACTATTTATATTTTTTACTTTATACCATGCTGTTCAAGATATATCTACTTTAGTTCAAGAATTTAAACCTTTGGACGGCAAAAATGCACTTATTTATGCATAATAGATTTATCTGATCTCCTGCAATGTACATAGTTGCCTTGGTAATACAACACTGCTCCCTCCCAGTGGTGCCACCTTAGTGGATAACGCTTCTGAAATATTTTTCAACTGAGCCGTTGCATTACGCCTAATGTCTTTCTTCTCTTGATTCGAATCGGTCCCTTTCAGAGGCATTTTCAATCTGGGGATCAGCCAGAAATTGAACCACCGGAATGCCGTGAATGGCGGATACTCTTTGAATTTGGAAAGAGTCCTAGCACTTCTAATATTTGAAGGGAGCAGGTTCCATAGACGGTTCTGCATGAACAGAGAAAGAGTAAGAAAGAAACGTAGTGTTATGAGGTGGAATATAAAGATTATTGTTCTGTATTGCTTGGAATGGGAGACTGACTTCCTAGAAGGACGAACTTTTGTTTTTTTGAACATTTATATCTATTACGGCAACGGACCACCTTAATGTCAAATGATAATTATCATACAGGTGGCCGGCTTCTCCTGCAGATAGATAAGTGCCGTAGGATTATTGAGCATGTTAAATAGTTGTCCTAAAATGTGCATATTTCTGCGATCCCGGATCCGAGGCCATGAAGTTTTTGCTATTCCGATACATGGTCATATTTGTGGAGATTAAAAATAATGGATACAGACATTCTGTAACCGTTCCATTTTATTTGACAAGATTAAAGCGTGGACAGAAGATTGGTTGCTTACCTTTAACACCGAGAAATGTGTAGTGCTTCATATCGGGAAAAGCAATCCCAACACGCAATATTTCCTGGCAAACACCCAATTAGAAGCAGTTAAGCGGGAAAAAGATCTTGGAATAACAAACAATTAGTGATGATCTCAAATGGGAAAAACATGCAGTTGATATCGCTAAAAGAGCCAACTCTACTCTCTATATGATAAGGAAAACTTTCCAATCTCTGCCAATAGAGGTGTTTATAAAGATTTACAAGGCATATGTGAGACCTATTATTGAATATGGCTGCCAGGCTCTGGAACTCCTACTTATGCAAAGATGTAGATGTCCTGGAAAAGGTGCAGCGAAGGGCAACCAGTGGGCCTGAAGAAATAAAATTATGAAAATCGCTTGGAATTACTTGGATTGACTACTCTCAACCTAAGAAGACAACGAGGGGACCTGATTGAGACATATACAATTCTCACAAATTATTACGATGTACCTGGGATAGAGAATATTAATAAATTCCACATCAACACAGATCTTTGAGTAACACAGCAAAAAACTCAACCGTGCAAAATTTAAATCTAATCCTCTTACTAATGTTCTGCAAAATAGAGTGGTGGTCGTGTGGAATAAACTACCATTTGAAGAGATAAGTGCAAGCTCCGTCAATCAATTCAAAAACAGACTAGATTTGTACTTAAACGTTAATATTGTTTATGACTAGCTTTTCAAGATCTGATCTAGAGGTATCGGCAAAGCTGCCTGGCCAGAATAAATAATAATAAAAATTATAATATTAATTAGGGACTACTTGATTAGCATCAAGATAAGATATGTCTACATAGTTCAATAATATGAATGGCATCCTCAATAATAAGAGGAATGTTTTGATTTCAGTGACATCCATGAGGAATTTCGTATAGTTGGCAGAAGAGAAAGAGAGCAAAAACCGAAGCGGGATTCTCTATCATCAGGCTCCGACTCTGATTGGGACGGAAAGGTATCTTATCTATGACTTAATATAAATCTTCTTCTAGTGCTATGTTCTCTACTGACCGTGGACTCATCATATTAGCTATAACAATTTTATTGGCCGCCACTCGAAACAAGGATCTGGTAGATTTCTGAAACAGGTCCCGTAGATTACGAAGCCAAGATGTTCTTCTTCGTCCCGGATCTCTTCTTCTGGCTATTTTACCTTGAATTATTAGATACATAATGTCATATCTTTTTACGTGACTGAATTATTTGAGTTTGTGTCTTTATTGTTCTCCATATTTCTATTTTCTTGCTCAAACGCTTTGACAGCTTCATTTCTAATTCTGTCAACACAGCTTATACCTTGTCGTTCAAATTGCAGCTCTAGTAAATAATGTCATCAGTCTTCTCCAGTGGAATTCCGTAAACTGTAACTGTAGGTGTGTTTACCGGGAACTTTACTGACTATCATGTGGTGTTTAACTCAAACCATATTCTAATGCTCTTGTAACATTATCAATGAGGCTGGAGTTCTTCCACGCTGTTGGTAATTAGTGTCATCTGCATGTTTTATATTGTTGATGTCTATTCCATTTACCTCAGCCCCATTTTCGGATTTATGTTTTGCTTTCTTGAAGACAAATTTGTACCAAAGATTGAAAAGCAGAGATATTATGCAACCCTGTCTGACTCCACACTTATCGGGCCTAATGGGGCCGTGCAGCTCGGGTCAGCTCCCATCCTGCAGCCTCCCCGAACAGGGACTAGCCCGGTCAGTGCGCTGAGCGGCTGATCTGGATGAACACTCAAACGGCCCTGGACTTCTGAGCGCTGGTCGTCTTGCCGTGCCTTTGCTCAGCAACCTTCCTGAAGAGGGGCCCGATGTATCTCGGATATATGCAATGACACGGGTCAGATCCCAGTGTATCCCGGTAATGTGGTATAAGCACTAGGTGAAAACTTCGGACGGATGGATGTTGGATGCATTGGCCGGGTTGCTGGCCCTTGCTCAACAACGAATAGTCGGGAGATTTTAGAAGAGTAATGCGACCTAAGAAAGCGGGGGTAGTTAGATACCTTAAATTATGCTATCTATCCTTAGAAACGATACGTTGACCACCCGATCTCGGGTGACAAACCGAGTAAAGGTGTCTCGTATCCGTGACATGTTCCAGTAAAGAATTGCCGCTTACATAAGGTAGAACACCGCGCAAGCGACTTCGAACCTGCTATCAGACGGGAGGTCGGAGTAATCTGATCACATCTGGGAGTAAGGGTGTGAGGATGCCCCACTGGGCTTGAAAGTTCCCAGTGTCTCTCAGTGAGGAGTTGGACTCTCACAGGCTGTGGCGGAGCTTGGTACATAGAGATTGTCTTCGTCCAAGGCCGTGCGTTTATTTCAGGGCGACAAGATGATAATTTTCGTTATAACGCTCCGAGGCAGTCCGCCCGTAGCATAACGACACTGATAAACTGACTCCATACCATGGGGCCTAATGAGGTCGTGCAGCTCGGGCCAGATGACCAGCTCGTTATCATTGACCGACTCATGACTCAACCCCCATCTGGCAGCCTCCCCGAAAAGGAACTAACTTGGTGAGCTTGCTGTGCAGCAGATCTGGGGGAACACCTCGAGCGGCCCTGGATGGTTGACTTATTGGTCGGTTTACCGGCCTTGCCCAACTATTGAATAGCCGGGAGACTCGGATCGCGTATGCAGTCTATAGAGCGGGGGTAGTCATGTACCTTAAGATGTCTATCCTTAGAAACGATACGTTGGCCGTCCAATCTTGGGTGAAATTTACTGAGTAAAGGATGCCTCGGATCTGCGGTACGAATTGACGCTATTTTAAGGTAGAGGCCGCGCAAGCGGCTTTGAACCTGGAATCAAACGGGTGGGTGGAGAAATCTGTTCAAATTTGGTAGTTTGGCGGCGAGGGTGCCCACTGAGGTCTTTGCTTAATGCCTCGCTGTAAGGGTTGGCCTCTGACGGGCAGTGGTGGAGCTGGATTTGTGGATTGTATTGTCCGCATGTCCCGCTCATCTCGGGGCGATATAACGATAAAGTTTATTGAAACTGTAGCATGCGACTTAATACCAAATCTGACTCCACACCGTATCGCCACGTCTTCAGAAATATTTTGGTCATCCTCGATGTGCGCTCTTTAGAGAAAAAATATGCAAGTCTTTATCATCTATTCTCACTCGGTAAATCAATCTAAATCGTTGATAACATTAAAATAAAAAGTTGTTGAGCAATCTAAATATCTAAATATTTTATTTTAGGATGGGAGTCACGGCAGTAGTAGCTTCGATTGCTCAGATCTCAAACGGTCTATTATGGAGGATATTGGAGACATCGAAAGTTACAGGTATTAAGTAATTTAAAATAACTTCGTGAGATATTGTATCAGTGTAATGCGAATGAATAAATGAAGAAAATATCTTTTTTGATCATCTTAAAACTAGCTTAACATGAACCATTGGCAAACTTATCGTCCCTAATCTAACAATATGTCTTTAGGAAACCTAAATTATCGATCATATGTAACATGGACTATAACGAGGTTGCTGATTATCACAGACTTATATTTTTATTCAAGATATTGAATGGGACACTCTCGACCGTTCTAAACTTCTTCAGGTCATAATTTTGATATACCATCGCGGCTCTCGGGCCAAATTTATTAATTTTTCCTCTTACAAGCAAACAGTAATGACACCTAAAATAACTTTATTTATTGAGTCTCCATACGCAGGGCAAGTCGAGGCCTCAGGCCGAGTCTCCACCGCTCTCACCTCGCCCAGCATTTCCTCCGCAAGCCCGAGCCGCCCTCGCGTAGCGGCCAGCTCACACGCCAACCTACACACCAAACCCATAGTCACCAACGACTCTCTCGTATTACCAGCCTTGCAGTTGAGAGTGAGGCGGATCACCCCAGCCTCCTCGATCCGGACAAGTGCCTCTTCTTCTCCCAACGTATTAAACGGGGCGGTAGACGCTGCACGATCGGCAGCTCTAACCTCAGGAGCTCTAGCGGCTCCATGGACTGAGACAGCAGCAGGCACGGGGCAATGCTAGCTCCGGATAGAGTATCCGAGACAGCCCCCCACCCACAGTGTCCGTCTCTCCTCTTGGAGGGTTCGGGCAGAGTTTTCCTCTTGGTCCACTTTACACGCATCATTGCCAAGCTCTCCTCGGACGCCTCAGCCCAAGCAATGGTCGTCAACTCGATTTGAAGGGAAAGGGGGGGGGGGGGTCAATTTGTCGCCCCTCCCTCTGCCTTTCAGCCACGCATGTACTGCCGTCCGCCCCCAAGCAGCAGCCCATTGGGAGTGCCCCGCTGCTGCCGAGCCGGATACCGGGAGGCTTGGCGTCAGAGGGGAGGGGGAGGGGGCTCTTCTTCAATAATCTGCAAGATTCGACTATACATCGCGATTCGCTTTCCATCAAGACAGAACTAGCGCGCGGAATGGTTCTGAGAACCAAATACAACTGGTCGAGGGTGGGGGGAAACCATCGGCATCGCGTCGCCTGCATCAGGAGAGTGTCATATGCAGCGCATCATCAAGACGTGCGCAATGCGTGTCAACTCGACGCGCGCATCGATACTACCTTCAGACTTCAGAAATTTTCTGCTGCTGCTGGTTTCTTATGAACTCATTTTATTTTCTACTTTTTTTCTAGAATTTCATCAGGCCCGGACAATGTGCTATTTCATTTTGTGGAATTAGAAGCAGAGAGGGGAATATTCTTAGCACCAGCTTTGGATTTACAGAATACAGCAAATGCAAATCCGATTTATGCATTCATACTGTCATCATTTCGACGGGCTGCACATATTATCCATGATATTCTACAAAACACAATGAGGTAATTGGAGCGGATTATTCAAATGCTTGCTTTCATCTCCCTTGCTGTAGCCCCGCCATAGACATAGTACCGCAATGAGAGACGTCGGCTGATATAGGCAAGGTTTTGAATCCTATTTCTAACCCCAATACAGTCCATTGCCATATTATACCCACCATGGTTTCAATACTGATTTCTACTTTTCAATATCCGTAAACTTTTAAATAATGTTTTCTTTTTAGTGTTTATGGTTATTCATTGTATTATTTTGCCATGTATGTAAATAATGAAAACATTTAGCCACTATACTGAAAAGAATTGGATCTTACCGCGTAAAATAAGAAAATCATTAACTTTTCGTCGTAATTGCATTTATCATCTTCACTGGGGGAGAATGGTATAGGTTAGATCATTTCTCTTTACAATTATTATATCAAACAACGATAAAGGATGTAGTTAATATCAATTTAGTATTTTTATAATGAATCGCTAAATTTGAATTTTGTCATACAGAATTATTTTTGCAGTAGAGGAAATATTTTTTTAACAATATATATTAGTGTAGTTTTGCGTAATTATTTTAAACTTAAACATCATAAAGAAGTCTTTTCTCGAGTTAAGCGATAAAGAAAATGGTAAATTTCCTTTCATAATTTAAAAGATAAAGGTTTTTTTGCAGTTAAATTTTCTCTTAATACTGACGTCACCTTCTCAAATTTTCTCTTAATATTCACTAAATCTAGAACTGATATTGAATGGTAAATTAGTGAATATTTTGTTTTCGAAATATTCATTAAAATAAACAACACAGACACCTGAGAGTAAGCACTGTTCAAAAGTTATAGGCTATTGAAAAATGTGAATTTATACTGAAATGTACGGTGGGTCTAATAATGTGGCAAGTGACTCATAATAATGTGGCAAGTGACTCATAATAATGTGGTAAAATCCGAAGTCAATAGTTCACAGTAATAAAGACAAGAAAATGTAATAATATTGTTTAAAAGCCGAATTTGTTTTTTCTACACTTAAAATAAAAAAGCTACTATTTTATTTTCATAATTGAAGATGCAGCACTAACAGCCCTTTAATAATTGCACATTTTTTAGTTTCAAGAAAGTGCAGTCACCAACAAGTGCGATTAACAAGTCTCTGGTTGCTATCAAGGAACACGGTATTTTACTGCAAGTTCCGCTTGATGTCCTATCGCACAAACAGCTCGGCAAGAGAAGCAGCGATTACTACTGCTATTGGGTGGTTGGGTAAGAAAATAAAAAAAATCACAATACATACATTTTGGAGTCTTGTTAAATTTAAGAATGTCCATTTTCATCATTTTTCACACATATGCCGAAAGCTATTTATAGGGTGGCAACAGACCCGGAAAACTGGGAAAACTGGAAATTATTAGGGAATTCCATTGTACCAGGAATTTTCAGGGAAGGCTAGGGAATTTTGTGATTTTTTCAAGTTAGTTTAATTTAAAATTTTACGTAAGAAAAACCCCCGGAATAAATTGTTTTTAGTGTTATAAAATATTTATTATACCGACACGCATAGAAGTAGTAATATTCATATTACTTGACGGTTAATACATTACTACTTCCATGCTGCCACGGCACCTGCAGCATTGGGGCTGTGACCTTAAGAGATCGCAAAATACTCTTGTCTGCCTGAATTAGCTTGTTGTTAACGAGTAGTTGTAGTGCACCTAAGGCGCCCATTGGTTAATAGATCCGCCTCCGCGATTGTAAACGTCAATTTTATGTTGGATATAATCGACAAAATTTAAGTTGTCACGTAACCTTGCGTTGAACTCGCAGCATGACGCCGTGCGCATCGGGCGCCAACAACACAGCGTCACAGAGTTACAGTCAGTGAGTGAGTGATCAGCGTAACTATATATTACGATTAAAATAAATAATATGATCACTGACTGTCTGACTCTGTGACGCTGTGTCGTTGGCGCTCGATGCGATCTAACTGTTCGCGCCCGATGCGCGCGTCGTCACGCTGAGAGTTCAACGCGAGGTAACGTGACAAATTAAATATTGTCGATTACCATCCAATATAAAATTTATGCTTACCAGCGCGGAGGGCGATCTATTTGACAATGTGCGATACGCCTTAGGCGCGCTATATCTACTTGATTGTGATCAGTGTAACTATATATTATGATTGTTAGTGATAAAATAAAGCATATAATTATACGTTTGCAACTCTGGTAAATAATTTTTAAATAGAAACATGGTTAACTCTTTTGGAATCACTTTATTTACTATTGCCTATTGCTTAATTTCCAATTAAAAGTGAAGAGACTTCTATGATGCATCTTTTTGTTGTCTACTGAGTTGCATCCTATCACACTTAATTGTAGGAAGATTTATACAAAACCTGACCTAACTATTCCAAATTAACAAAACTGCTTTGCAAAATTCTTCTATCATAAGGGCAAATTTATTATGTAGGTATGCTAATCTATGTAAGTAGGCGACAAACAAAGCCCCAGAATAGGACATATCTCAGGCTTAAATTTCTACACACAAAAGAAATGTTTTTTTCTTTATTTTGATTTAAGTAAATACGATTTTTAATTTATGTAAAAGTAATTATTACTTAACTATGCTTGTTTTTTAAATAATATTTTTACCCTTATAATAAGTACCTATTGTTATGCATACTTCAATGGAATTTAATTTTGAAAATGTAAACTTGTGGCAAGATTTAGAGAAGATATTAAAATCACAATCGAAAACCAGGAATTATCAGGGAATATTGAAATCCTATTTCTGTGGCCATATTGTATTTATGACATTGTTTTCTTTACACTGGAAGCATACAACACTATGTGAAAAAATATATATGTATACACTGTCTACTCAATTTTTGATGCTCTTTGATGTCCAATAAAATTTATTAACAAAAGTAACAAATAACTTTTCAATTTTAAGCGTCACATAGATTTGGGGCATTCAACACCAAAAGACATGAATTCATATACCTCTAAATTAGACATACCCAAACTTTTTTGCCTCATAGACCACTTGCCGATATTTCTTGTTTACCCTAGACCCCTTCCTGCCTTGTATTGAAATTTAAAACTTGTTAACTTGAAATGTATTTTTGACAGCTGACATAGTGCTGCTCACGTTGCTATTGTATAATTGATGATGTACAATTTTGATTAATATTTTTATTGAAATGTACTTAGATTTTGCACGGCGAATTTTCGTTTCTAACCACAACTTTGAAGTATGGAGCATTTTAGGAAGCCACACATAATTGCACAAGTACCACCAACTCGCTTGCTCATTCATGTGATCCATCTATCCTACTCGCTTGCACAAACACCCGTTGAAGCAACGCTGCTTATTCACATTTCTCGGCTGCGCATTCCCTCGTTAGTTATGCGAATTGGCCTCCTCAATAAACTAGTGATGTAATTTGAGTTGAGTGTTGATTTATTTCCACTACACTTGTGACGCTCGTTTTTTTTATTGCGATTCATATAAGTTTAAAATAATATGCTGTACATATAATATGTTTTAAATATGTTCTTGTTTTTTTATTTTAGGTGTTTTAGTTTTTAGATATTTTAGGTAATGTACGTAGCATCACATTGCACTCTCTTGGTTCACACCATTTATATCTTGTGCACAACCATTATTTTTCTGCTGGGACAACCTGCAACTCGAAATGACCCCTGGGGGGTCTATGTAGGCCACTTTGGGAATCACTACTCTAAACTATACTTCACTGAAAATATTACAGTAGAACCTCGATTATCCCTCAGGGGTTGAGAGTGAAGGGGTGACGGATATGAAAAATAGAGGGATAATAGACATAGTACCACAAAAAAAATACATCAACATATACTCGTACGTAATTATTATAAAGGTGATGGCAGTTTTAACAAAATCACATTACACTTACATACATATTTGGTTCTTTCAGGGATTAATCTATTGATAAAAACAGAATTACATAAAAAAAATATATACAAATTCTCCATAAATAAATTTAGAGCGGTACGCTCGGCGCCGACCTGAGTGCAATGTATCGAGGCCATTAGAAGACAATGAAGACTGGCTGTTAATAGAAAGTGACGGATAATAGAAAGTGACGGATAATAGTTCTATTATGTGTCCATTAAAACAAAAAATAATAAAGATATGTTTTTTTCCCTTATGAAATAAATTAAATTAAAACATTACTGGCAAAAACATGCCGGTGAAAAAAACACAAAAAAATGATTTTTCTGCTTTTTCCTCTTATTTGAATGAATCGAAGGAATGAATAGAATCGTTATTGCATTAAATGACACATACATAAGACACATTACATTTCATTGCATATAAAACAATTGAATCGCATTATACACATAATAATATATCTTACATCCAACCATTCTGTGACAATGTTGTATACTTTCGGGGTACTTACTCAAAATGTTCAGATTTTTTTTTAATTTTTTGGGAGATAGTTCGATCTAAGCTGAAGGAAAACTCCGAAATAAAAGAATTAAAAATTCCTCTGCAATTTTATCTCGATCATTCTGATTATTGATCTGCATATTAACAAGACACCGTTAGAAATAATTCTTCATTTTTAAATGCTTTAAATCCTATAACATTTCTAATTTCAGGAGGTACTTTTGTGATCCAGAACCTAGAGAGGTATACCTTTGCTACCACGAGTCTATACCTCAGGATACAGTGGAGTTGGCTTATAGATTATCTTTTATGGAATAATTATATAATAAATAAATATGAAAATAAATAATAATAAAAATTAGTTTTATGTTTTTTTTCCTTCAAGGGGCTATCTACCAAAGTTGAAGAACTTTATATCTGTGAGTGAGTTCAAAATGGGACATCACTTTTTGGGGAGTTTGGGTTAAAAAGCTAATCTATCCATTTTTTTGCTTATTTTTCTGCTAAAAAAAACTTTTCTTTCTACCAAAAATCGAAATGCATGGTTCTACGTCAATCAAATATCTTTAACATATTTATTTTTAGAATATGGCCTAAGTCTAGGTCTCAGAAACTACACAACCGATTAAGACCAAATTACGTACAAAAATAGTTCATCCTACTGCTTCGACCCGCGGCTACTACCCACGGCTTCTACCCACGGATTCAAGGTCAACTCTATGAAACCTGGCGCCAAAAATCTGACCAAAAATAGAACTAAGCATTCTTCAATTCTGGGAGCAGCGAAGGACTGGCAATTGTTGATGGACACATGTGAGAAGCATTACCAAATGCCTTCAGAAATATGTACCACAGCATACAGACCGGATACACTCATATTCTCCAAGACGACAAAGCGTGTAATACTTGTTGAACTTTCAGTTCTATGGCAGAGTAACATACCAAAGGACCACAACTTCAAAGTTAACAAGTACTGCAACTTAAAGAAACGGATAGCGAGAAACGGATTCAAGATTGATCTCTTCGCTGTGGAAGTTGGAGCAAGAGGACTACCAGCGAAGTCACCTACAGACTCTTCAAGAATCTAGGCCTGCCAAGATCGGCGCATATACGGAGAGAGCTTCGAGAGCTTCACTGGAGGCACCCTATATGGATATGGATAGTTGTGGTTGTCAACTGCTACGGGCGAACCCGGCCACCCCGGAGCGTTTCAACGATCTTGTCACTATATCACCCCGAGATGAATCACAGAGACTTGAGAACAAAGACAAGCTACGTACCAAGCTCCGCCTCAGTCCGTAAGAGACCTACTCCTTACCGCGAGGCATGGAATTTTCAAGCCCAGGCGTCCATCGCACCCTCACTCCCAGATGTGGTCAGATTTCTCTGACCTCCCGTCTGGTAGCAGGTTCGAAGTCGCTTGCGCGGTGTTCTACCTTAAGTAAGCGGCAATTCCCTCTGGAATACATCGCGGATACGAGGCGCCCTTTACTCAGCTTGCCACATGAGATCGGGTGGTTAAAGTATCGTTTCTAAGGATAGCTAGCTTAAGGTTTCTAACTACCCCCGCTTTCTTAGGTCGCATTACGGCTATTCATTGTTGAGCAAGGTCTGGCAGACCGACCAGTGCATCGGATAACCGTCCATCTAAAGTTTTCACTGAGTGCATATGCCGCATTACCAGGATACACTCGGGTCAGACCAGTCGATCGTCATATATAGGTATGGTTGCTAAGCAAATCTATATACTCTTCTCTTCTCTATATACTCGGCTCTTCAAACTAAGCGAAGGCTGGCATGCCGACCGGTGCTCGGACATCCAGGGTCGCCCGAGGTCTTCCCCCAGATCAGTCGCCGTGCACAGCGGGTTCACCGGTTTCGTCCGACTTCGAGAAGGCTGCCGGATGATAGGTGTTGAGCCGTGAGTCGGGCCGACCGTGATAGACAGAGTTGGCCATTAAGACTCGAGCTGCTCGATCTCATTAGTGAATGACAGAATATGGATAAGTAGAGAAAGGGAGGTCGAGGGCGGGACTGGTGGTTTTCCACATTTTAGTCATCGCAGACTAACTGATGAGGGCTTATAGCAAGCCGAAACGTAACGCGCGCTGGAGAACTATAGAGAGGCTGCTCACTAGTACCGTCCTCGACTGACGCCCTCCTATACTGCCAATGGGCCCGGATATGTTCGGTGAAGCTGTTGCAAGCCGAGTTCAACACCTCTTGAGGTTCAAAAAGCTAATGAGATATGAGAGATGATGAAAGCGGATGAGAGATATCCGCCGTTTTATTTCGAAATGGAATTCTAAATAATTTGAAGAAAATCATAAATTCGTTATACCTAGACTTAGAAATATGAGGACTTGCTTATTCCACTTTTTGATATTTTCAGCGGTTTTTGAATTTAAAATGTTTTTATCTGAAAATTGAAAACTTCATAACTGCATTATTATTAATGCTAAAATGGAAAAACCAAGTGACTTAAAATCCTGAAAATAATACCCTAAAACACAATACAATATTTTTGTTGTTTATTTTAAAGTAATAAAAAAACTTTCATTATAGCCATTTTGGGTAGATCCACATCGTTTTAAATCGCATTTTGTCACAATACGTTATGATTTTAATTACTTCTCGATAAGCACTAGAGAAATCGGTTTTAAAATCATTTTTTCCTTTACGCTCGACAATGGGCAATCGGTGCAAAACGCATTATGTCCGCAAACACGACTGGTTTAACTACGCATTTAATCCGCGGACCTATCGTCTGCTTGGGCAGAAGAAAAGCCCCTTATTCATTCAATAATTTAGAATTTCTTTTCTTTTCTATAAGAATATGATATTATGAGTGGGATAATATAATCATTTAAATGTAGATTAAGCATAATCTCTGTTAGAATAAGCCAATCCCGAAAAAGTATTGTAATAGAAATATTTAAGGCGACGAAGTATGAAAAACACTCTACACATTTCGTAAAAACATCTCGTACACATGAACCGAACGAAGACGGCTTGGCACATTCGTATGAGAAAATTAATAGAAACGTACTATAGAAAATATTATTTTAAAAATACAATAATATTTTATTTCAAAAATTATCGATGTTACTGCATTTTTAATGTATATAGTTTATGTAAAAAACTTGCATTTTTATTATTTGTTGTGGTCAAGAAATACTAATGTTTTTAAAATTCGTATTCGGAGAATTAGGTGTTCTGAAATTATGTATTTCCAGAAGAAATATATGTAGATACAATCAAATTACATCGGTAATTCAATTAATTACTTAATAATTCGTCTTAACATTTTTACAATGGTTCAAAGATTGCCAAAAATGAAATCGTCGTATTTTACATACATCGTCACCTTAATAACAAATACACAATCTTATGAAATTGTATGCCGTGTGGCAAAATTAGCTGAACCGAGCACTTCAAACCACTGGCAGAGTCTGTTGGTTATAAGATATTCATAAATTTTGATCAGCCGACTCGACTTATCATAATAAATGTACTAACATTTCGATATTGCGGATAGATTGCGTGTTTCCTTAGATAAATAGGTAATAGACCATATTGGCCTGTATTCCGTTTCTTTTTGTTGCATAATTCACGGTTTTAAGCGCACTTACGGTGCCTAATATTTAGCTTACCTTTTTTTTCATGAGTCCTAAATGGAACTTCCTTATACGTAAATTATCAAATCTTAAAAATGACATTAAGCAAAATTTATGCAAGTTTTTGTGTTCCGTTTCTGTAATGGCATGGCGAATGACGTTAAAATGAATCATGTTCGGGGCTAATTAAAAAATGTCTAGCAGTCTAAACTAAAAGACGTGTGATCCGAAGGCTTTAATGTACTAGTTTTTGGCCCGTTCGTAGTATCACTTAGGACGGGCCATATAGTCTCATGGATGCGAAGCGTCTGACGGTATGTCCGAAGACTTCACTTAGTCTGATCTTAACCAAATTTGGTAGGCAGCCTCCATGGGTGATCCTAAATACTACCATGTGGCTCTGCAAATTCGATCAGAGTCGCGCACTAGGTGCTGCAGGTGCATCCTGGTTTACTTGGCCTGGAGAAGGATCTGACCAATAGGGAGAGCAAGCATAACGTATATAGATACTTGATCCGAATAAGTTTTAAGCCATTTTGGATAAGTAACGCATAACGAATAAGATTAGGCTTGTGAGAAACGGAATATGGGCCAGTTACCTTTTATAAGAAAGATGTCTCACTTAAAGGCACACTCAATCGGCCGAATTAAGTATGGTTTCTGAATAGCAATTTAGGATACACTTTAAATGAAGGTTGCACTAAGGATCGATTGTATTAGTTTTTCTTTTGATAATGCGTAATATTTCTACGTTTTTATAAAGCCAACATCTTAAATTCTCAAAAACCCCGTAGTCTATTCTATAACACAGTTCTAAAACAAGGATTCATCGTAGAGTAAAGGCCTTCAATTGCAGGCATGTTAGTCCGCATAAAGAAAGCAGAACTCCTTTCCGTTTGTGTGTTTTTTAACGTCTGCAATTTGGAGTTGAGTAATGAGGCAAATCCCACTTTACCGAGAAGGACCGCTTTGTGTATTGAAATTATTCTCACTCACTTAAACCTCCGTCAAGCGGTCAATGCTCAGCATTCAATTATGTTTTGACCAGCGATATGTCGGCGAAGTGACGTGACAGTCATTGACACTGGGAAAATAAGCGATAATTCTCGATCCTATATAATGGGTCTTATTCTCAAGGCATATAAGCAGGCGTGGTTCAAGAATTGGACCGTATGTACCGCTGTCTCGGGAATTAGCCAAAATGAATCACTTAAATTAACGGTGGCCAACCTTGCTATGTAATGTGCCACTATTAAGATTATATGTTCTGAGACGTGATCCTGATAGGATCAAGCGTTGATGTGAGGGTGGGAACGCCCCTATATTGCGCCCCGTCAATTTATTTTAAATGGTGCGTTTTTTCACGATTGTTTTTTTTATATACTAAGATTTAGTTAGGGAAATTGCTACGACTTTTATTAATTATATATATTATTATTTCAGAAACAAGAAATTAAGATTATCAGGCTACTAAATCCTACATACCAAAAGATTTAAATATAACTGATCTATACATATGATTTAACTGATATGTACTTACATAAATTACTTGTCTACCTTTACATACATGCATAGCGATCAACTTTAATGCCGAAAAGGAATTCACAACTTTAACACGTAAAATAAGCAAGACTTCGCACTACTTTATATTAAAAAATCCTTTATATATGGATATAAAGGATTTTATATCTGCAGTACTGGAAGATAAAACTGGGGCAGGGGGAAAACCCAAGGGTTTGTCAAACTCGGCCCATATGATTATTTTCTTGTATGTATGTATAATATATTAGGATGTTCAGGGCAGTTTAAAAAAACTACCTGACCTTAGCACGTAAACCACGAGAGATCCATTGTTCCACTCCTGTAA
>JAOPUG010000376.1:14896572-14906834 GCA_027564375.1 Micropterix facetella | reverse complement strand
TCTCTGGTAAATAATTAGTTCCTTGCATAATTTTTTTTTTACTAGATATAAGGTAACTTAATAAATGTTGACATAATTAAATTCAATTTATTGTAAAATGCTAATAATCTATGTTAAATGTAGGAAACAAGTAAACGGCCTTACAATTATTGTCACAATACTATGAAAAATTGTTAAAAGCAACGCTGTATGGTTTCTTAAGAAAGAAATAAATAAATATATGTAATTAGGTAAACCTATTTATTTGTCCATGGAAACGAGATGGCTAGTCAAAAAATATTTTTTATCACTATTATAAAATAAAATATAATTCAATTTCAAATAAAAACAATATATAAATATTTAATTTAAAAAGTTAATACCTCGCGATTAATAGTGCTATCGGTCGGTAGATAGCAATGCAAGTCTCTCAAGCGCTCAATGCTTTTCATTAGTTCTGCTGTTGGATAGTAGATGGCGCTAGGTGTTTCGTTGAAAGACTTCAGCGTTGAATAATTAGCGTGATGATGAATACAGCGTGCCAGTGCTAAACACAGCTCATAGATATGAAACAAAAAAATAATATGTATTTTTTCAATACTATTCATTATTTCAAATTTACTTTAGATTAAATACTACTATAACATACAATACTTAAACTAAAACAATAGTTCAATGTATTTATCTAATTTATGTCGCATTTTTATTGCCATCGAATAATTGCATTATTTATTCGACTTTTTCGAAAACAAAAAATAAAAGTAGCCAAGAATGGAATTGTGCGAAAGTTTATTTATTTAGTTTAGTTTATTGATCCATAATTTCTATATATAATCTACAAACAATGTTTATCCTAATACTTTTTTTATAATTTGTATTATTTTCTGTTTTTAATTATATTATTTTTATTTTAATAAAGTCGCTACTAATCCAGAGATAAATTATGTGACCGGACCGGACCATGGGCTCATTCGCTTCCATTGCTTCACCCGTAAAGTGGCGCCGTGGTAGCAACGCTAGGAACTCGGGTGGACGCGGTGCGGAGTGGGGGTCAGAATGGTGGCGGTCGCCGTCGGTGCGCAAGCCTGCCAGTCGCCGTCAGACAAGGCTGGGGAGTGGTCGCGCGCCGTGCGTTCGCCGACGATCCGATACGCGCATCGACCGTTCGCTCGACATAAACATAACTCCGCGCGGCGCGACCCGCTAAAGTAACGGTTCAGTTTCGTGAAGTAAATTGGGGACGATTTTCGAAGTGGATATAATGAAGAACAGTTGACGTCCGGGAAAACTATGTTGTTTTTAAATGTGCTGTTTTTGTTGTGGGGGTTGGGTGCCGGGGAAAAGTGTGTGAGGGTGGAGGAGGCGCGCAGCGGTGGCGCAGTTCTGTGCAAACCGCGTACGCTGGACGCCGCCGGGGGCGCCGTCGAAGGCGTCTCTGAAAACACAGCGGAGCTGACGGTGCGCTGCAGCCAGGTGTTATTCTTCGAGAGCTCGCTGGCGGCTCGCTACTTCTCGCGGTTTTCGCACTTGCACGAACTACACCTGGACAATTGCAAGCTCCTGCGAATACCGACCGATGCGTTCGACGGCTTGCGAGATTTGAAGAGGCTCACTCTTCGGTCGCACAACGGCGACTGGGGACCGGCCAAAGCCCTCGAAATATCGACCGGGGCTTTCGCCGGACTCAGAGAACTACAGACCCTCGACATGGGAGACAATAATATAAAAGCGATTCCGGAAGACGTTTTCTGTCCGCTCGATAATCTGCACACTTTAAACTTGACCAACAACCGAATCCGCTCCTTGGAAAGGCTCGGTTTTGGCTCTGGCTGCGGATCAGCCGTGCAAGCGCTGGATCTCAGCCGAAACGAAGTCCGAGGTCTCGCGGAGGGCTCGGACATAACGCGCTTGAGGCGCTTGCAGCGTCTCAGCCTACAATACAACAACATAACAGACATATCAGGCGAAGCGCTCAACGGACTCATATCTTTAAGAATCCTCAACATATCGCACAACAAATTGAGCAGCCTTCCAGAAGGAATATTCGCGAGTTCCCGCGAACTTCGAGAGATATACCTCAGCCACAACGCTCTGTACGAACTGGCGAAAGGGATCTTCCACAGATTGGAACAGCTCCTCGTTCTGGATCTATCTAACAATCAGCTGTCGAGCAATCACATCGACGACGGCACGTTCATCGGTCTCATTCGGCTGATCGTTTTGAATCTCTCGCACAACGCGCTCACGCGCATCGACGGAAAAACCTTCAAAGATCTCTTCTTCCTCCAGATCCTCGACCTGCGGAACAATTCCATCGGATTCATCGAAGACAACGCCTTCCTACCGCTATACAACTTGCACACGTTAAATCTCGCAGAAAACCGACTACACACGATCGACCAGCACCTATTCAACGGCCTCTACGTCCTCAGCAAATTAACACTCAACAATAACTTGCTTGTCAACATTGACTCGATGGCGTTTAAGAACTGCTCCGATTTGAAAGAACTAGACCTGAGCTCGAATCAAATTACGCAAGTCCCCGAAGCGCTGTGGGAGCTGTCATTCCTGAAAACCCTCGATTTGGGGGAGAATCAAATATCCGACTTCAAAAACGGATCTTTCAAGAACCTCGGTCAGCTGACTGGGTTGCGCTTGATTGAAAACCAAATCGGTAACCTCTCGAAAGGAATGTTCTGGGATATGCCTAATCTACAAGTTTTAAATTTGGCGAAGAATAAGATTCAGAGCATAGAAAGAGGCACCTTCGATCGTACCACTCAATTAGAAGCAATCCGCCTCGATGGAAACTACATTTCTGATATAAATGGTGTATTTTCAACGCTCGCCAGCTTGTTATGGCTCAATCTATCAGAAAATCATCTTGTTTGGTTCGACTACGCCTTCATACCTATTAATCTGAAATGGCTCGACATCCACGGAAATTTCATAGAACATTTGGCGAATTATTATAAAATGCAAGATGAAATACGCGTCAAAACATTAGACGCCAGCCACAACAGAATCGTCGAAATATCCCCGCTCGCCATACCGAACAGCGTGGAACTACTCTTCATAAACAATAACTTTATAAATAACATTCAAGTGAATACGTTTCTGGATAAGAAGAATTTGACACGTGTGGACATGTACGCGAACGATTTAGTCCATCTCGATTTGAATAGTCTGAGGCTGAGTCCGGTGCCGGTGAACCGAACGCTCCCCGAGTTCTATATCGGGGGCAATCCGTTCCATTGCGATTGCTCCATGGAGTGGCTGCCGCTGATTAACAACACGACGGCGGTGCGGCAGTATCCGCGCGTGATGGACCTCGAAAACGTGATGTGCAAAATGACACACTCGCACAAGGGCGCCTCGCACATGCCCCTCACCGCGATCAAATCCACGGATTTCCTCTGCAAATACGAGACGCACTGCTTCGCGCTGTGTCACTGCTGCGACTTCGACGCGTGCGACTGCGAGATGACCTGTCCGCAGAACTGCTCCTGCTACCACGACCAGACCTGGAGCACCAACGTGGTCGATTGCTCCGCTCAGCGCATCTCAGACATCCCGCACCGCATCCCGATGGACGCAACGGAAGTCTACCTCGACGGCAACGACTTCAAAGAGCTGCAGAATCATGCGTTCATCGGTCGCAAAAACATGAGAACCCTATACGTGAACGCGAGCGGCATCGAAAACATTCAAAACAGAACATTCACCGGTTTGAACGCTTTACAAGTCCTGCATTTAGAAAGCAATAAATTGAGAGAATTGCACGGCTACGAATTCGAGCACTTGAGTAATCTAAAAGAGCTGTATCTGCAGAATAATATTATTGAAACGATCGGGAACGCCACGTTTATTTCTCTGCATTCCTTGGAGATTTTGCGATTGGACGGGAATCGTTTGGTGGCTTTCCCTGTATGGCAACTAAGTATGAACGCGCATCTCCAGGAACTATCCCTGGGGAATAATCAATGGTCGTGCCGATGTAAATTCCTCCAAGAATTAACTTTATTCGTGACTGACAACGCGCAGAAAATCGTCGACATTTCCGATATGTGGTGCTGGAATAACGAATCGAAGCCGCCACACAAACTAGAATTAAATTTGAACGGAACCGCCTGCAGCGATTTTTTTGCCGGCGGATCAGTCATCGATAAAATGCTGATTTCTGACTATTTACCTATGACAGTTCTGACTCTGATCGGGTTTCTTCTCATTCTGCTCGCGCTGGTCCTCCTCTTCATCTTTAGGGATCCGATACGCGTGTGGCTATTCACGAATTACGGGTTGCGGCTGTTCAGCTTCGGCGGAGGCTACGAAGAGAGGGAGAAGCTCTTCGACGGGTACGTGTGTTATAGTCCGAAGGACGAGGAGTTTGTGGTGCAGTCGATCGCGGCGGAGCTAGAAAACGGGAATCCCTCGTTTCAGTTGTGTTTGCACTATCGTGATCTTCCGCACCGGGGGTCGCCGTACGCGCCGGCTTCGCCCGACGTGATCGAAGCTGCAGAAGCGTCCAGGCGCGTCATACTCATTTTGACGAGGAATTTTCTTCAAACGGAATGGTCGCGGTTTGAGTTTCGACAGGCGCTGCACCAAGCTTTGAAAGGGAGGATATTTAAGCTGGTTCTGGTGGAAGAAGGGCCGATGGTGATACCGGAAGCGGCTTGCGATCCGGATCTCAGGCCGTATCTGAAGACGGGGTCTAGGATAAGGTGGGGCGAGAAGCGGTTCTGGGAGCGTCTGCGGTACGCGATGCCTGACGCCAGCCAGCGCGGGCACAAGGCGAAATCGAGCCATAATTACAGGAGGAACATCAACACGTACACGCTGGACTCGTCGGTGCCGAACGGCGGGGGACACAGGACATTGACGTACCCTTGCGACAAGTCCCCCGGCGTGCAGTTGCAGAGTGCTCCGCCTTCGTATTGCGGGCAAGAGTGCAGCCCGCGCGCGCAGCACACGCAGCTGCCCGCGTACGGCCCGGACGGTCGACCGCACTCGGACCACATCTACTCCTCCATAGACTCAGACTATTCAACGCTGGAGCGAGGGGCCTCGGGCCAGCGCCGCTCGGGCCACCGCCCCGACCCTCGCTGGCCCGCCCAGGCTTACCTCGTCTGATCGCCCCGTGCTAAGTGTTGTGATACAATAAAAGTGATAAAGTTATAAAAATACGCGGATAAAAAGAAAACAGTCATCCGGTAAATAGCGCTAAGTATTTAATCTCTGATTCCTAAATAATTGTATAAATGTGTATAGTGTAAATAGATAATTTAGTTAAAAAAAACTAGACTAACAGTAAGTCATTTTACCAAAATTTCGCTTAAGTTAGTCGTCGAATCGCTTGGAAGAGGGTAAATATAAAACGCGCCCGATGCTGCTGAGCAATGCCATAGTAAATTCGAAAGCTCTCGGCATTTTTCTAATTTTTGTATTCAGTCTAAAAAAAGAGAGTAAAAGTTTGTATCCTGTTAGGTATAAAAGCGAGGCAAATAATATGTTTTGTATGAATGACTGTAAAAAGTACATATAATAATTTTGAAATGAAAAAGACTGCTGTTACATATGTAAATATCACAATCTAATCTATATATTACTACTGCGAGTATACTATTTATACCTGAATAAAATTATCGTGGAAGAATTATAAGAAAGTTTTTTTGAGCTTCACCTTTTTCCCTATTACATGTGACAGTACGCTATTAATGAGCTAAAAATAGGCACTATGAATGGTAATCAATATTTTGTAATTAAAGACCCGCGGGGCTCTAATCTATCGAATTAGATCAGACACAAACTTTCTAGGATATTTTTGACCATTAGGAAAGTTCTATTCATATAAATTATCGTATAGATAATAATAAATGTCTACACCAACCAGCACCAAATTATTTCTTAGATTTTTAAATTAAATCATATTTTATCGAAGAAACAGAAAAATATTGTAAAATGAATCAAAATAAAAACCAAGTAAAAATGCATATTACCATGAGGCATTTAGGGATAAAAGTTAAAATTGAATTATGATTACCCCTCCTTGTTAGAGATGCCTAAAATAATCATCAATTAATTCAATTCAAATGATCAAAAAATAAACGTCAAAAATATATAAGTACCTAATATGCAAGTCAAAATCTCATTTACCAGAAATATTAAAGAATTAAAAATATATTGAAAGACTTACTTTAATAAATACTGGTTTTATTTTATAGTCGATGCCATTTCTTAAATTCAGATATTTCACAACGTTACACACGTAGTTTGATCTCATTGTCAATGTTTTTGATCCGTCCAGGACGGGCCATATCGTTTGATGCATGCTGTGCGTTTGTTTGTTTGTCCGTATGTCCGAAGACTTCCAGTGGTCCGATCTTAACCAAATTTGGTATGCAGCCTCCTTGGGTGGCTCTAATCACCACCAGGTGGCAGCAACTACGAACGAGTCCTGCAGGTGCATCCTGGTTTACTTGGCCTGAAGGAGGATCTGACCATTAGGTAGAGCAAGCATAGTATATATGGGTATTTTTGGGATCGTGGTGACGAGAGAAACTTGTTGGAATAGGTTTTAAGCTATTTTAGATGTCAGGGGTTATCAATCACGGGACGGCCTAAAGTTGCCGATGTATATCGCTACTTTTCCTGTTAATTATATTTGTTTCTTGATGCGCACTACTAGCATTGCTTTCTGTGACATCGATTCTGTTTATCCAATAAGATAGAAACGAAGCCGTATTACACAAATCGTGCATTCGAATTGGTCTCTATTTATCTATAGTTTAATCTTTTAATTTAACTAAAAAATCTATTATTTGAACATATCAACTTTAGGCTTTTTTATGGCGCCTTTTTATTTTTTGATTATCTGTGTCATCTAATCTATGACATTGCTTTATTAAATTACTTTAGATATACCTAGTTATAGTTAATTCATGTAAATTTCAATGTCGTCTTCTTCATCTTTATGTAAGTGTAACATTCTATTGCTAGATTTCATATTGAACTGTCCTCGGCTATTCTCTGCTACTCTTCATCATCTAGCACATACAATGTCTCTCTTCTAAAGGTCTGCAACGAAGGAGTTTTGTGTTCCAACGCTGATCATCTCTGCAGCATAGATGATTCCTCGATGTCACTTCTTTAGCCTCCGATGTTTGCTACGATAGCGATATTTGCAGCGTGCATGACTTACCCTGATTTTGTTCAATATGTTCGCCTATCTATGAGTCTCGCAGCCTTACGCTACAGCCAGGGAAAACCACATCTTTTAATGTCTTAAATTTCGTAGTGATTCAGGCTGTATTCTTTGACCGATTTCTCTCCTCGGCGAAGATTTCCTACGTTGGCATATTTTCACATGACTTCGATTCCTAGGGCTATTTATATAATTTTGCCACCAAGTACTATAACGTTTTCATGAAACTGTGTAAGCCCGTTACTTTGTTTTTATCCGGCTAATTTTTAATTCCACCTTGCATGATACTCTTTATTAGTCTGTATTAAAATCTTGTACTTCGTTGTAGGTATTATATATATTTGTCGAATAAATTTCTAGTAGTTCGCTCCACGTAGCGCATAGGTGAATTGAAAAACTACCTATTTCTTTATAGCAGTTTAGAGTGTCGAAAGCCTTTTCATCGTTATCAATGGCCAGAAAGGGTTGTTGCATTTCTTCTTTCTAAACAGCCATTTTTCCACTATTCTCGCTTGTAAATAGATAAATTGGTCATAAGTCTACTAACCCCTCGTTTGTTAGAGCCTTTTAATGCTCAATGTTGCCTTGGCTATCATTTCTTTGTGCATAATACAGAATGTTTGCTTCTAGTCATCATTCCATATAAATATTTGTATACGTTTTTTAAAATATTTTTTTACGAATATTACTATTTCAATTTTTATGGTATGACTAAAAAATATGTCAATAAATTGTTATAGGGAGGAAAGTAAAAAACATCAACGTATCATCCATCAGCTGATCACACAAATCTTTCAATACACTAAAACTAAACAATGTTCCATATTTTTTCTCTGAAACTAATGAATGTGATTCTATACGACATATACTAGACACCGTTTGTTTTCAATCCCACTTTCATGGTGATTTGCATAGATCTCCCATAATTTAAGCTGTTAGGTTGATTCTGCGTGTACCTACCTAGAACAAAGACAAAAGGCTTTGAGCAGTCAGCTGTTAGAGCTGTTTACTGCATTTGTCGCATCTTTCTATTAATGTTATCTTTAAGTGAATGATGTGGTCCACAGCACCAAGTTCGATTTTTGATATCGTTCTATTTTCGAGTTAAAATTGTTTGTTAAATGGTGTTTTTTTTTTCAAGAAAGAAAATTCTACATTTGCACAAAATTGAGTGAAGACTAAGGCTTATCCTATTTGAAATCAAGTTGTGTAACCTGCAGCACAATAATTTTAGCACAACTTATTAGTTGTTATTAAAATTATTATTGCACCATCAATTACATTATTTTTGAATGGTTTACAAAAAGATCAGTAAATATTCTATTTATTTTTTATAGACCATTGATTATCATGTAATGTAATGACGATTTTCTATTGTAGCACTAAGGACTTTAAACATATTCTTCGTTTTCAATCTTAGTCTTTCAGTATTTCTAATTTCTAATGGGATCTGGGTGATATATAGTTGTTCAGATACATTAACTTTCTTCTTCCTTTGAAACTTTGAAAAGGTGGAACGAAATATTTCTCATATAAGTACATCTGCCGAGTTTTATGTTGATGTTTTACATAGGTTTAAAAACATCGCCATTAAAAAAATAAAGTAGTCATACGGTAATTAAATAAAACATTTACAAGTAAAGTGTCACAATATCTGAATAGTCCATTTTTATCGTCCCTGTACATTTCTCTTACATGTTTGTGAACCATTATTTTCAAAATTCTTTATTGCATAGCTATAATTCGAGAGACATCGAATTTGAAAGTATTCCGCAGGAAATTATGGAAATACCCAGAGCAAAATACAGCATATTTAGCTAATCGTATTTCAAAATATATTTCAGATGGTAGAACTTTAATATGACTTATCTTAACCTCTCGTATACCTAGCTTATTGATATATGCTTTCCAGTTGAATCTTTTATCAGATCATCAAAAATGAGAACATTGAGAATATAATGTGTAGTCTCTTACGAAGATGGCTGGTGAATAGTTTTCAAGTTTTAAATTCTTTCATAAAACAGAGAATTATATTGCCTTCTCGTCGAAAAGGATCAATGAAAGGACGTGATTTTTTTAAACGGAGTTAGCTGAAAGAACGGAGAGTAAAATATTTACATGTGTCGTTTCATTTACTTTGTCATTCAAATTAATAAGTGAAAATATTGATTTAAATAGATAGCTAATAAGTTTATTTTGCAGAAACAATACAAAAAGAAAGAGTGCATAACCAAATTACAACATAAGCAGTCAGACACTATTCGGACAAGCCACCCATATAAGAGTATACTTATATGGGTTTAAAAGGAGTTTTCCGGAACAACCAGTAAAGGCGTATTCTATCGTTATCCATAAACACTATATTTACATATTTCTTTAAACCATTACCGCTGTTTATAAGAAATATATATTTTAGTTTTAGCTTCCATGCCAGTTACCCTAAATTTTGTGCCTAAAACGATATTTTTGTGCCAGAATGACAAAGTGATAGACATAAAAAAAACCACATACAAAATATTAACCAACTGGGTCTAGTAGTAGTAGCGAACACAATTTTAAACACTATTTTGGGTTTCTGGGACCACAAAACGTGAAGATCCACTTAAATCTCAAAATCGATTTTTTGCACGATCACAAAACTCCTACTAATACTGTCTATGGATAGAAAAAAAAATATCCTCAGACTAAATATCTGGTTTACAGATTACAACAAAATAGATACGCGAAAATGATAATATCTACAATATATATCACTGCAAATATAATAATTATTTAAATATAATACATGAATTTATTATGCATACCCAAAAAAATATTTTTATAAATTCACTTCGTCTTTCATTATGTAGGTATGTCTATTACCAGATCACTAGTCTAAACTGTGAGTTCGATTTCTCTCAACTTCGGTATGCGTTTTTGCGGCGTAGCTACACATATATCCATATCATTAGTATTAAATTGCCATGCATATTATATGCCATAGAATATTAGTGCCATGAATAAAATGTGGTTTATTATAGCTTCTTTTTAGTTTTCATAGTGTATGAACACATAGGTCAGAAGATATTAAAGTTCAAAA
>JAOPUG010000376.1:14835045-14845238 GCA_027564375.1 Micropterix facetella | reverse complement strand
AGCCTCATTTTCAAATTGAAAGTCCCATTTTCTGGCACCAATTCATACGGGATTCTGTTTCCGTTTCGGAGAGCACACGAGGTGTCCAACGACAATAAAGTTTCCTCACGCCAAGGTGTTGGTGTAATATGGTTTGACCACTAACCGAACTGATGTGAAATATTTTCTCTATATCCTTAAATGTGATTCGTAGGTCTTTCCGCACCAGCATTTCTGTAGTCCACAAATTTTGTGCAGTGACTGCCGTTGGCGGGTGTCAATTTCTGTCGTCATCTCCTAGTCATGGAGATGACGACAGAAATTGGCATCTCCTCTGCCCTTTTAGACACGAAGTGAAGAAAGAATAAATAACAAAAATGTATTGTTTATTTAATTGTTGTAAATGGCCGTTAACATTCGATATTTAAATAAACTTGTTATTTAGAAACAAATGCGTTCCATTTTTAAATTTCAAGCATCTCAAAATTTATATAGCGACCTATGTAGGACAGTCACAGTGGCACTTACATCCTATTAGAGTATTAACATTGAAATTTTCTACCGAATTCTTAAATATAATCTAGGATTTTTGGCCTTTACATCTTGTTTGATTTTTGGTAATCAAATTTGTTCTTCCCTGTATGTATACATTTTTCTACCTTTATATTATTACTTTCATTAGGTCCCTATCGGTATCTAACGGGGACGTAATGCACGGTCCACATGCAGAATGGCAAACGATGGTCACCCTATAAGTCCCTGCAGTGTGAAGCCCTTTCTCACCAGCGATGCGATAGAATACCTTGAGTTAATTGTTGTCTTACATTTTAGTCAGTTCTGACACTTTTGTCGGCACGCGTAGGAACAATAGACGCGTGGTTATGTGAAACATTTCGCACTCTCTGGGCGTTCCGAAGGGACAGTGCAGGATGGAAGTGGACTTTTCACCCGAAGAGAGAAAGAGAAATCATATTCATCTTCAAAGAGAAAGAGCAATCATCTTTAAAGATGTAATAGTTCTACTAAAGTATATATTTATAATTGGCGATATCCGTTGACCAAACATATAACGACTGATTTACTATACGAAGTTCGTGACGAGACCGGCATGTTATCGTTGGTTGGTGCCTTTGTTCACAAGTGGTTTCCTTTTTCATAGCAACGGTGTCACTCTACTGATTTGGCACCGTTCACTTTCTGCTGCAAGATCAGCATCCGTTTCGAAGGACGATCTATTGCTGGTGGCAGGTCGTACTTGTCCCTCTTGAGTTGATCCACCGATGACCTACTCGTATGAAAGAACGAAATAGTTGACCAGCACTAAGTTCTATTTCATTTCTTGTTTTTGTATTGATGTATTTATATAGAAGTAGCTTTTTTATTATATTTAAAATGTATTACCATTATAAATGATGGGTCATGTTCGATGAATCTGTTGTCAAAATCTGGTTGATACATGGTATAATATACTTTCTCAAATTTTGTCTTGACGAAGCGACATACAATGTGTCGCTGTTCTAGGTATTGGCTATATAAACGCGAGGATTTATTTAGATTCGATTTCCAATCTTTGTTGTTTCTTCTCTTCGATTTAAATGATTTTTTTATCGGCTACAATAATAGCTATTATCAGGTTCTATTTTCAAATTCTTCATTTTCTACCCAGCATTTTTTTATTTTGATTATTGAATTCGTAAACTACTAAAGGTTTAAAAGAAATGACTTTCAAAAAAGTTAAAGTCATTATTCTCAAAATTCTAAAACACTTTTGTTTTCCATTCTAGCATTAAACGAAATCATATTAAGATTATAACCTTTTTTATTCAAGACCCGCTAAAGATGTTGAAAAATGCTGTAAGCAAAATTTGTAGGCATGCCCTCAGATTTCTAAGTCACGTTTAGTTGCCTATCTAAAACCAGCTTTAATGAAATGATGATTTTTGTTTAATTTTGAAAGACCACCATCGTTAAACAAAATGACGTATTTTTCTCATCAGATTTTCAAATTTCTCAGATAAATTATTTTGGTACGTAATTTAGTCCTATAGTCGCCGCAGTACGAACTGACGACTCGGGCTATAAAAGTCGGTAAACGTAGGGACCGTAGCACGTAGATAAAAAAATACTAACAGCACTACAGATGTAAGCCACGCTCCGTAAGGCTATACAAGTGAAGAAGATACAGCATCATTCTAATGTTTATGGCACGGGTTGTCAGTTCATACTGTGGCGACTATAATTGGTTGTGTAGTGTGTAGTGGGTCTACTGCTATCACCTATAGGTGATAGCAGTGGGTTCAGCCATATACACGGGCACACACACAGCCGCGCCCCCCCCCCCCCCCCCAGGGGGGGGTTTTTTTTTTTTGTTTAAATTAAAGGGTTTTTTTTAATTTTAAATATATAAACCAGAAAGTAAAAGTGGGGGGAAAACAAACTGCAACCCCCCCCCCATCCCAATTTTGCTCGTTTTTTTTTTGAGAAAATAAAAGCAGAGTTTTTGAAAATATTCATATTCACACCGCTAAATGACCAGTAGTGCACAATACAAATTTCGACATTTATTGTTTCATCATATTGTTTCGTGGCAGAATGATTGTTTATTTACAGTATGCTAATTTACTTGTACTTAAATGCACTCACACTACGTGATTCGGCCATTCGGTTATTCCCAGCGCGATCTAAAATTCAGTTGAATTTAGAAACAACTCCCATGATATTCAGGAACATCAACAATTATGCATATGCAATCTTTTCGTCCAAGAACAGTCAAACCAGTCGATACAATGCCTCTGTTAGTTTTCAATAAACTAACAGTCAACTGAAGGTCATATAGAAAAATGTCTATAAGAAGTGTTTCGACGACTGGAGTATATCCTATCGAATGGATTCTATTTTTAAGGTGACAAAATAAATTTGGATGAATACGCCAATATTATGTGTTTTATTGAATAATTCCTGATATTTTTTTGACACAGCAGTACATGTGATAGCTCTACATTGATGGGTGTATAGAAGGTATAATTTGTTGGAAACAGGTTACTGCCATCGCGGCAGAAACGCATCGCAGAATGCGTCCTCGCGATTCGCCACGCTATGCTGCTGGATTGGTCACAGAGGGATGAACGGGTCGCAGCAGTCGCAGGATTCCTCGCAGGCAAAGCCCATTAGTTTCACAAATAACACACAAAGTGGCGGGACGGCATACAATGTAAGCCGATTTCAGGTAAATATATCATCTATTTTCCGTTTGATATTGTATGCATTTAGGAAGAATAGGATTTTGTGTTTTTAAGTGCATCGTTTGCTGAAGGGATTTTAGGGGATTGGAGATCATTGAAAATATTTGATTTTTATTTTGATGTGTCCATTTGATATTATTTGTTTGGTGACTATAAAATAGTGAAATAAGGCAGAGATTAATAATGTGTGAATGATTTGAAGAGCAAGGGGTAATGTTTTAAGAGGCCGTTAGTTCTTTCAGCAATACGCCAATGCAAATTACTCTCGAATAAAAAAACGCACGGTCATGAAGCTCACCATAGAATAAGATGACAGAATTGCACAAGGTATTTTTGTGACAAAATATTTAATATGAAAGTTATTACAATTTTAGGATTTAAATAAAAATCATTATAATATTTCTATAAAATTTAAAGGAAAAATATTGTCTTATTAAACATTTTTTAAATAATCTACTCGATCTGCACCTTGTACGTTAATAGTCTAATACCATGCTAAGTTTCATGACACTGCATTTTTTTTATGGGAGAGTAATAGGCATTGGCATTTTGTATGAACAAGTAATCCCTTTACTTGGACTTTTGTGGAAAACTAGGAAAATATTGATGCTATAATATATTATTGCAGATATGAAATCTAACGTTCTGACCCAACTTATGCATCATATTGACGGTGATCCTGGTTTGGTTTCAGCAACATCAATTTAGATTTAGAAAGGTCTATTGATTGGTTAAATAAGCAGGGGCTTCAAATTAGTCCCACTAAATCTTGTTATAAGATTATTGGAACCAACTTAGCGAGAATTAGGATCGCCAGTTCTGGTTTCTTTAGCATTTCAGTAAAATTTAGTCCTTTCCTTTAGCTTCCACGGGACGACACCTTGGTATTTATTTCGACCCAAATCTTTGATTTGAGGATCATATTAGCAAAAGAGTCAATTGGGGCTTTTCTGGTCTCAGTGGCTCATGCAGAATAAGCGATTTTCTCAGAGGCAGGGTCCGAATCCTAACAGTTAATGCATTGATCATCTCGTTATTGTGGTGACTGTGTCTATGGTCCGGGTCTGTATAAGAAAACTGAGCGGAGACTTCAAAATACCTGCAGAAGATTTTATTTCGCTATAAGTCCTCGACGTCTCCGCATTTCTCAAGCGAGCATGTTTACGAGAAAAATCCACCTAGCCTCTTACATGTTAAAGATTGTGGGATTCAAAGAACCTAATTACCTTTACTCTAGGATGTGCTAGTCTGGTAATACCTATTCACATCTTACACGACCAAGTCATTTTGCCATCGTTCCCAATCATACGAAGTCTAGCTTCCAGGTAGGTAAGTTTCTCCTACTGTTTAGCGATTGGATTGAGCGACTTTACGTACCTACATTATATATACCTCTTTAAAAAAAGTCCTGTAAGGAAGTTACCTTTAGTAATAATAACTAAGTTATATTACCCCATTCGTTAGGAATCTATTTATTTGTGTATCATGATATGATTATTTTATTATTAATTGTTTATATTTCCATCTTATCGATGAGGAGACACCTTAATATTAGGCCATTTGTCTGAGAACTTCTCTTATTTCCAGTGTTTGTAGTGAGATCATGCAGCCTTTGTTTTTATATTAAATATTGAAGTTTTTTTCTTTTTAACGGTTTTTAGGTGCATGATTTTTTCATTTATTTTTCTGTAATTTCTATATTTTTCTGTAAATATTAACTGTAAATAAAGTGTATTATTATTATGATATTATATTTAGATTTAAAGATATATAAGTAGTATAAGTAGCGGTTTAATGCAATAAAATAAATGATTGTGTAGTTGCTGGAATTGCTTTAAATTCATAGTCGATTTTAAGCACCCTAATAAGACCGACAATTCCTCTATTAAAGCTTACTCTATTATACAGTCTGTATACAAATCCCATTCGATTGAGTTTCCTTACAATATATTCTTGTCACTGAAATAATTTAACTCCAATAAATCTCAGATATTTTCAGCGGGGTTCGAACCCAATACCTTTAGAATAAAAAATGGATTCCTCAAATACTGAGCTACCTATTTTACCTACATAATAGAATTTTACATATTATAGCATCGATTTCCTTGTGTACCTAGATCGCGATAGCCGCCCGCGACAATCGAAACGCGCCGCAGAAGTCGACTCGACCGACGCCTGAATGCCCTAAGTGAATAATCGACTCAGATTGATGGAAGAATCGATGGTGGGGGCGATTTATCGCGACGATTGTCGACGCCGAATCGTTGCCGGACCGTCTCCTTGTCGTCGTCGATCCGTGTCTGCCGCGGATCGTGAATGACAACTGGGCGGCCGCTAAGCGATTGCCGCCTCCCACGGTGATAAAAATGGCAATTGCGGAAAGGTGTCCAACACTAATATATGCGGCGCTCGTTTCGCAAACCCTAGCGCGCGATGCATGCACATCTTGGACAAATAGGTAGAAATTTTTAGACATCAGGCAGTTGCATTATTCGATTCTGGAAATGTCATATGATTGAAAACGTCAAATGATGAAATATTGAGCTTTAAGTTTATCTATTTATTTATTTATTTCAGAATTACATCTACGAAATAAAAAAAATAATATTTGTAATGAGATGTTAGCGAAAAATTGATGCAAGACATATTATTTACATTTAATATAGTCGCCTAACTAGGCCTGGGCCTGTTCTAAGGCAGACTAAATGTCTAGATATTAAGTCGGCACTGTTAACATAAACCATAGGTTAGTAATTATTTTTAAATCGAAAAATAAATGCAGTGTAATGCATTCTACACTGCATTTTACAATTTTAAATCGACAAATAAATGCAGTTTCATCAAATACTTTAAATCGAAACTTTAAAACCAAAACTTTACCATAAAAAACTATTAGATCAAAAATCAAGATAATAAAAAAATAAAAAAAAGAATATAAAAAGAAAAAAAGAAAAGAATAAGAAAAATAAATAAAAACTAAAAACAATAAACAACAATCATATACCTACATACATCATTTATTTAATAGTCAATGTTATAAATTATCATTCAAAATACAAGTCAGCATTTTCTTTAAATTGTCCGTTCCTACTTCCACCAACGATTTTGATCTTGTTCTCGCTATTTTTAATTGCCCCAGGAAAATTGTGGAACATCCTAGGGTCGATGAACGTGAAATGGCTCTGGCTAAATGCTGTGTACGTTCTCGGCACCATCATATTGCTCTCGTCTTTCCAGCTAGTTGTTGATTAATAAGTGTCATTTTAGCTTTAGAATTTTATATTAGTGCCAGCCGAACATAAAGCTGTCTTACATCCAGAACATTGGTTTCTATATAAAGATGAGTAATTATTATGTTATTATTTTGACTAATATCTATTATCATTATGACTAATTATCATTTTTTAACACATGACCCTCTTTTTTCAGTCCACCTCCGTCTTCTCCTATTCAACATATTTTTTTCATCGTGGAATTGAGAAACGCGGCTGTTTCAAAAGCAAATTAAATTTAACAGGAGGACATAGGCATATGAGTGGTCTACAGTGGCCAGATACGACACGACCCTTGCATTTATTTTTTCCTTATTTACTTGCATTGTTCCATTGTTATTTTATTTTGCATATTTCTCATATACCGTCATATTATTGTTTCATTTTGAATCATACCTACTTGTATAAAATTTTCATATGTACTTAATGAACGAGCTACTGCCGCTCTAAATTGGAGCGTCTTGGAAGGATTATTATTAATTATTATTGCTAATGTAATACTGTGTATAAATTAATTGATTGCTGTTAATTGTTAAAAGGTAGCAGCAAGCTTTACAGCTTGGATATGGTCCCAGTGGTATGTAGTAGTAAATGATGATGATAAAGTGAAATCACGACGTGTTGCCTATGCTGACTCGCGGGGTGCGCTGGAAGAAAAGGTGTCGTATCCAAGAGCAAGGAAGGGCGCGGGCGGCACAGACTTCGATAGAGTGCAGGCGAGGGTGGTGTTGCCTTCCGCTGCATCAAAGAGATGAGTTTAGGTGTGTTCTTCAATATTGACGAAAAATATGAGTAACGTCCTTCAATCTGCTAAATCCTGGCAGAAAATCGCGTATCTCAATCCTATATGTTATATATTCGAAAGTTGAACATAAAAAAATTATATTCCTCGGTAACCATGGCATAAATTTAAAAAAGTTGAGAATAATCTTCTGTACAAATAAATCTCTTAATATCAAATAAAATAGTTTTCAATAAAAAGTCAAATGATTTTAAAAAATCGTGTAATTTTCTTGTGCAATTTTCTTGCTTCGCATAGTTCAGAGTTACCCCTTGAAAGGATTGTCGGCATGTCACCGACACCTGTACATGTAGGTACATAAATAAATAGCAAATTTGCGCTCAATATAGGCCGAATAATAATTACAACCGCCCTACATTCTACATTCGAATACCGTTAGCGAGCAAGTGTGTAGTATTTGCTATTTATTGATAATATCGTACGCCGTACGCCACCGGTAACAGTAGCGGCGCGCGGTGAATATGCGAAAATTTCATCACCCATCAATTACTTAGCGATGAATGTAGCGTGTTATTGGCGGATTTCGCTTCACTCATTTTCCTGTAACGCGAATGGCTGCGACGGGTTCACAAAGAGCCTCATTTGCATTGTCACTGACTAGGTATATTTTGTATAGAAAGTCATCATCTTCCTGTAGTTTGTCTAAAATCTGAGGTTGGCAATCGACCGAGTTGGTTTAACCTTGGATGTGGCGGCTCGGAACAATGAAATTTGCCGCAGTTTGTTTAACTGCTGTAAGATGCCGCAGTTAAACAGGTCACGTAGATTTTTTAGTCGTCAATATTTTTCAAGTAGGTACTGCAATTTACAGCGCTTTTTATTCACCTCGATCACTATGCTCTTTAGCTCTCGCACAATGGCTCATATCACATGTATTGCATTTATTAAACACCAATGCACCTAAACCCAGTAGCCGGCGACCCGGCCCAGGTGGCGATGTTAGGTTCGTATAGCGGCTATAATATTTCACAAGTAATTTGATTTTCTGTGCTGATTGCTGTGAATAAAGCTAGATTTTGATTTAAGTTTATAATCCGATCCAAAACAGGATAAAGAATTCCTTTTGAAGTGAATTGTAAGAAAAATCGAACGCTCGGCACTAAAATTACCGGTGATAGTATGACCAATCATCAACGTCTGTTTCTATATTCGCATCCATTACGAGATATATGAATTATCGAGACCCCTTTTGACCTGAGGAAATTAACAATGAGCGTCAATAGCGACGACGCCTTCGTACGGGTTGGACGTGTGCTTGTCGACGCCACTGATCAGGTAACCGTGTCAGCGAAGTCGTTGGCGGCCAATTGGCGACTGACTGCTTCTCGGTGCAGCTGACTATGGCAGGTAGCTACGCCCATGCCATGACAGACGGCATGGGCCAGTCAGAATTTTTTAAATTGGTGCCATCAAATGTTTCATGCGTTATAATCGCTTAATTTATAAGTAGGCAACACTGACAAAGAAAGCCTACAGCGTAGTACCGCGCCGGCATATTTTCTTATATATGTTTATATCCGTCATGCACCTACAAAACTCAGAGATGTATGTAGGAGCTAGAAAGAGAATGTGGAGTTTATTTTTATTTCCAGAACGTTGTCAGCTATACAATTTGGGGTGCTGTGCAGTAACTGATTTATTACGTTTTAAACGCTGAAAATGTAAACTGACAATGTTAATAATGTAGACGCAACTTATAAAAGAGTGTATATTTATCTATTTCCCGCACCCACGCGCGACATTATGTTAGACAGAGAACGACCGAGATAGATATCCCTTTCGCGTAAAAAACCAATCCTGCTGCTTTTGTCTCGATTCATGTACGTAAAAATCGAGTTTCAGGTGCCGAAAGAAAAAACGCAACCTGTATATTATATAATATATAGGATGCTATTTTGTAAATATGAGCCATATTCTGCTCTCATTTCTTTACTTTCACTGCGTTCATTTCATATAACCACTCTTCCGTCCACATTTATGATAATATTTCCGATATTCATCCCCCAATGACAAAAGTGCGGGGATCTTTATTGCATATCTGGCATTTCTTGAAACAATTTGATGGCAACTGCGCGATAGTGCACCCCCTCCATGTAAGTCCGACTGCACGAGTATGAATGACTGTTCAGACTATTGAAGCGCTTGCTCGCTCCCCGATCATCCATAAAAGTGTCAAATGGCAAATGGGAATGGATTAAATTGACGACGGAATAAATTGGTTTGCGGATTGGCCTGCGGCCGCTTCCTTTATGCTAGCGGGCGGTTTAGACTACTGCTCGAAGAAAAGAAAGATAGGATGTTGTGATGCGTTCGATTAGTTCGATACAACACGTGAAATAAAACATCACTACACGTTTGCTTTGACGTACGCATCGATATATAAGGCCTTATATGTACATCGATGGACGTATGGCTCTCGTACAACCGACAAAAGATATACATTAGACATATTTCTAATCTTCAATGTCATTGAAAAAGAACCCGGGCAGTTGAGGCAATCCAGTGAGTTGACCACTATTCGGGTCCACAATCCCCCGGAAAACAAATCACTTCGACCTTGAGGCGCTTGGCAGTCTTGAAAGTACGTCCAGACGGCTTATTTAAAAAATAACCCCAATCTTCATGTGGGAGTTGTCCAGCATAATATATATAACCCAGCGCAATAACCACTGGTATTACGTAATATCTCCCCAGCCAACACTAAGCGCCACCATTAATTATACAAAGAGTGGCAAAAGTATAAGGATAATTACCATCTCCCCCATACACCGGTAGATACCGCTCTGCCTCGAATGTAGAAAACCGGGTTGGTAATTCATTATGGAGATGGATAAGGACAATTTCATGCAATCGTCGCTTGGAGGCAAAGATGAGAAAAATCAAACCTGAACCGAACCA
>JAOPUG010000376.1:14581378-14593204 GCA_027564375.1 Micropterix facetella | reverse complement strand
ACCCGTTTTAAAAAGTGCGTTTCATTTGGTGAAGAATTGGCGAAAGAAGACAACCAGGGGCGGCCGGCGAAGGCCCCCTTCGCCCACCCCCCCATCCCCCCGGGCCCGGGGTAACTATAACCCGCTTGCCACACCCTACCGCTGGCCTTGTTTACATGAGATCTTCTTACCTGTATGTGTTCTGAGATGCGCCTTGAGATGCGAACTCTTCCCGTAGACTTTGTCGCAGCCGTCGTAGAGGCAGCGGTGACTTTTGGCTGGAGGAGGAGCTGACGGTTGTCTGTTGACGTTGTGGACTGCAAGAGCTGCTCTGGCACGCCCCGGCGACCCTAGGGCTGCCAGCTTCTTGGCAGGAGCCGAGGCCCTGCGACCGCGTGGCGCACCTCCACTAGCAAAGCCGGAGTCACCGCTCGAGACACTGGTAACAGGGCTGGCGCTCGCATTCTCCCCGTAAGAATTCTCAGAGCTTTCGCAGTCGCTTTCGTCGATCATCAGCTGGTCGTCGTCGCTCTGGCCGTCGGCGACTGTCTCCTGTTTTATCTCGTTCAGGTCGGTTAGGATCCTGGCGACGAGGTACATATTAGGGTCGTCGCATCGCGGGCTGCTCTCCACAATCACGTTCGGCCTGGACAAATCCAGCGGCGCCGACTTGCTGGCAGACATAGCCAGCAGGCAGTGCGCCGCGAACTTAATATCCTGATCCATCATGAGTCGATCGAAACACGAGCACTTTCACAACAGAAACTTGAAAAGCACAACAAATTCACGTGTCAACGCACGGCGGTTTTCAAGGGCGCGCGCGGCGCAACATGCCGCACTTTCGTACTGCACGCGGCTGGCGGATTCGCGACAATTCGGAGCAAATACGCGACGCGAACGAACGAACGCTGCGCGGCACGGACCATTTGTGACTGACGGGCGGACGCCATAGCGTTGTCGGCGTCGTGCTCGCCGCCAATCTGAACGGCGTTGCCAAACATATCAATAAACGTTATTTGCATTCAACAATGAAAATTATTTTAGTCCAAATTAGTGATGGTCCGAAATAGATCGTATTTATTGTTGGATATGGGTAGATCTTTCAATAGATCTTGCAATTATTAAAAAAAACAGGAGTGGAGCCCTAGTAATGAGATATTTAAATGCACACTGCATCCCTAAAGTCATAGTATTGAAAGCGATATTTTTATTTTTTTCCGTGGGCAATACCCGGCAATTATTCGTCACTTATGGCGCTTACAATAATTTGTCTATGCGTTATTCGTATGATTATACGTTTATATTGTTCGGTTCATGTCTCGATTCTCAAACTTACGGTAATGTCCTTATTTTTGCCCGACACGACACGGCCGTAATTTCTCAGTTTATTTCTTATTATTTTTTATTAAATTGTATTTTTAATGTGTGGCACTGGGCAGGACGAGTGTAAAAACAACACACGTAGCAGTTATTTTAGCGACTTATACCTAGGCAGTAAATTGTTGGGTGTTAAAACAATAAAAATATTATTTTAATTTATTCAAAAAGAAGTTTAATTTATTAAAATAACAATATCGCTCTTGGACCGAGTTCAGCAGAATGTATACAACCCACCAAAATCAAATGACAAGTTCTCTTCATTTTTGAGTTTAAAAATATCCATTTATCGCTCAGGAGAAAATATCCAACCTATTGTGGCCTATTTTAAATAATTTTATTTCCTAACTTACAACCCGATCAATCAAGAGCTGTTTTAGTTCAACTGAAAACATTCTAGGGACTTTCGTTGGGACAAGGAGATTTGGTTGGTTGTAATTCTTTGAGTACAATGAGTATAGTCATTACCTGTTTTTAATTCAGTAGAAAACATTCAAGCCACTTTACATGGTTAAAACGGAATTTCCTCTTTTTCAATTCAGCAGAAAACATCGAAACCACTTAATCTTTGAATTCAAAGGAACACGTATATACAACTTTTTCTTTTCAGTTTATAAAATCGTAATTTATTATCTATAAAGATTTTTCAGTACACTGTCTTTTGCATCAATAGTAAAATTTAAAATAAAAAAAACAGAGGTGTCGCGGGATACCCGATAGGAGCTCTTAACTAATTCAATGTTTATTTTATTGTGATATATGTTATAATAAATAAAAGAACAAAATGTAACCTTAAGAATATTATTTTTATTAAATTTACAAATATATTAAAATTATACATAAATTCGGTAAAAGAGCAATTGCCACATTCTAGCTAGAATATTCTCGATCCTTCTGGGGAATTCCTTGTCACTGCCATCTGCCATCTATCGAGCGTGCCAAGTACTGATTATACTTGATGCGGGTCTACACTAATTTCGCTACATTCCATTAGAGAGCGTCAATAATAAAAAGCGGGAGTGAGGGGGAGTTGGGTTGGTCAAGTTGGAGGGGCCGAAGGGAGGAGTACATGCACTTATATGTGGAACTGCAACAAATAGAAGAAGAAGAAGCGCCTCACACTTCTGACAGTAATGCGTCTTACGAAAAGTGTCCCATTACAGTTTTTGCCAGTTCACTCTCGACGCGCGTAACCCCGGTAGAAAAGCGTTACTCCAAAAACTGGTCAAGTGTGAGTTTGACTCGCGAACCTAGGTTTCCGTAGGAACCCGCATACCTTATTAAGGAACAGTGGCATGTAAAAATGATATCCCGTGAGGGTGATATTGGGGGTGATATTGGGGGTGATTAACATTCTTACGGACGATGTTGCTATGAATTATATATGGATAGGTAGCCAAAGACCGAAGGTACGATGTACAATAATACTCATGCCACATTATATTCTATGTAACGAGAAATCCATGGACGAAATTTGGAAAAAATGCTCCAAAGGCTTTTCTTGTAACGATGGTAGTAATCGATATATAAAAAAAATGTCTTTCTTTTTCGATATACAACGGCAATTCCAAAGGTAAAGACATAATATATGTAGAAACATTTGTAATTATATATTTTATTTTAATTATGCTATATGATGTTTACTATGGTACCTCACTCCCCCCCCCATTAAAGAAAATGATTCTTGCTATGAAATATTTTCTTAGAAAAGGTACTTTAGCAGGCCATGATATTAATATTAGCTTTCTGGTCACCTTAGACGTGTGGAAAGGTTAGGTTGGGTTAAGAACCTAACAAGATGAAAACAAAAAATATCAAATTAACTTATGATTTTCAAGTGTTGCATGCTGCTCCAAATTTGATTGATATTTAATTAGGGTCGGTTAGTGGGAGAGGGACGCTGAATGCAGGAGAAAAAGAGACAAGGAGAGGTAAAATTGCAGTTACGAGACTGCCGAGCAAACACCTGCGAACATTATCTCGTTGGAATCGATAGAACTGCTCAGCTGTTTTCGAAGTGTCTTGCCGGTCGGCCATGCCCAGAATACACGGTGCAGTAAGAGGGAGAAAAAATCGCTTAAGGCGACGATGTATGTTAATTTCGAAGATTACATTTTTTGGCAATATTTGAACCGTTGTAGTGAATTAACTGATATGTTAGATAAATGAAAAAATATTATAACTCACAGTACCTTTTTAAGTAAATAGCCATTTCATTTTTTCAGAAAGGTTTGATTTTTTTTTTAAATAATCTGGGAGCTATACAGGAAATTTTCATTTTTAGAGTATTTTTTGAACCATCGCTCACATTAAACAGCAGGACCACGAAGCTCAAAAAATAGTAAAGCAGATTAACAATTATTATATAGTTGGTATATGACTGTCGCAGAATTATAAAAAATATTTTTTTTTATAAAAAAATGTATCTAAAATGTGCAAATTTCCTTCATATTCACTATTAAATATTACTTATCATTGCATCTTTTTTTAATATGATATTTTTTAACATAAGTTATATACATTAAACTTGCAGTGCCATCGATTTTTTCTCAAATAAAATATTATTATATTTTTAAAATCATATTTTCTATAGCACGTTTCTATTAATTTTCTCATGCACATGCGCCAAGCCATCTTTGTTCGGCACATTTGTACGAGATATTCTTATGAGATTTGTATGAGTGTTTTATATACATCGTCGGCTTAAGTGCGAGTTTTATTCGCGCGCCGAGGGGTTATAGTTTATAAAGGGAATTTAGTTTCTCAAAAACAATGAAAACTACAGAATTTGATTTATTCTCATGTAATCTTTAGCTACCATCATATCCGTGATGATAACGATAAAAAACATTTTTGCTCGAGGAATTTTTAAGACAGAGGAGGAGGAAGCGGAGCTCACGTTTTTGATAATTTCTCTTATACAGTTTATGATGAACAGTCTCTTATATGGTGAATATTAATTTATTCAATATTAATTGCTTAGCGAAACGCGCCGCGCCTTCATAATATTCACCCAACTCTAGTATCGCGTTACAAACAAAGCTCAAACAAGTACAAACAAAGCTTACCGCTTTAGCAAGTTCGCCGCTAGAACAGCGTAATTGTATCAATCGCTGCGCTAACAAATTTGCATTATTGTGTGCTTTCTAAATATCGGCAAGTTCCTAAAGATCTTCCTAAAGGCCAGCCACCGCTGAACCTAAGTCGGTGCCATCTTGGATTCGAGGCGAAATAGAAAAGTACGCCGTACGACAATACGACACCATCGACATCACTCATTCTTCACACTACCGTAAATTGATATTAGAATTCAAGTCTTTAAGGTGGTGAGTATAGGACCTGTAGTATATTTCATCAGACTTCATCCCTCCACAACGTGCATCTGCTGCTGCACAACTACGTGTATCGGCTTGCGTCCTATTCGGCCATGGTAACCACCGAATGGAGGACCTGAGCTTGTTCCGAGGGAGCTTTGAGAGCCGATCCTGCAAATCACCGCAGACAGCAGTCCCCTGACGACTTCCAGCAATCTGCTAAGGGTAAAGTCCTCGCAGTCCAAGCACCGGCTGGTGGACAATCAAGCATCTGAATGGTACCCGCAATGTCTATGGTGTTCAATTTGACTAATTTTCCGCCAAATCTTCGTGTGAGCTACCACCCCGACGGACAGTGCCGTAACACATTTGGTCGTCACTATATGCAATTAAGGGGCAGCTGTTGGCTAAATAAAGCGGAATGATATGCCAAGGGAAACACCAGCGGGCTGCAATACTCCGAATGCATATTAATGCGTGCGCGAAGATACTATTCTTACGGTAAGCGAAATACCAGCAGGACGCAATACGCCGAAATACTATTATTGCTTTGGTGGAGATACTGGTCTTATGAAATCGAGCATGACATATAATTTAATTTTTGGATTTTTAAAATATTATGATGAAAAAAATTAAAAAAATGCAATTTATTGCATCATCACATGTTAATCATTTACTTGGTACTATTACCAATATAGTTTCAAGTTGTTTGACCCTGTAAATTCCAAGAAAAATGCAAATTACAAAAAAGCGATGACTTCAGCTTTAATTTTTTTTATTCAAAAAAATTCGAAATATTGAAATTTTGCAAAACAGTACTAAATATTAATATATTGTTTATATGACTCATATTTTTATTTTTGTTTAAATGCACGCGGGAGTAATTTAATTTTGATTGCAAAATGTCAGTTTTTCACTGTTTGATAGAGGTATTCCCCGTAAGCTACATCAGCACAACAAAAGACGACTCGAGGCACTTCACAAAATAATAAAAAGAGGCAAAGGCAAGCAAGTTTTATGACTGTGCCAACATTCACGTCGATTGCTTTGAACTAGCTTTGAAAACAATCGACTGTGACCTAAAGACACACAGACAGAGAAAGCCTAATAATACAATTGTTAGAAAATATTTAGTGTACATATTTAATGTTTATAAATTAATCGGTTTTGATAATAGATACTCACCGACTGAAATATTTTAAAATTAGTGTAATAGATTCGTGTAAAGAAGATATTGCATCAAGCTTGAAATAAAATATGAAATTGAAGATTATCGCAGTTGTTTAACATTATTAATAAGACAAAGCGAATTGAAGGCGCCGCTATCGGCTACACTAAGCGGAGTGATTTGTCAAGCGGTACTCTACAAAAATACACCGATCGACTAATATTGCTTGCGCATAGATATCATTCCTACAACAAGCGAAACTCCAGCGAAGCGCAATATACCGTACGCCTATTCATGCTTGTCCCGGTGATACCATTTTTCTGAAATCGTGCATGACAAATAATATCTTTTTTGGTTTTTTGAAAGATTATAATGAAAATATGAAAAGAATTAAAAATATGGCTTCATCACATTTTAGTCATTTACTTGGTACGTCTTACCAATAAAGTTTCAAGTTGTTTGCCTAGATTCCAAGAAAAATCCGAAGTCCAAAAATGTGAAGATTCAGCTTTTGTTTATTTTTATACAGAAAAAATCAAAATATTCAAATTTTGCATCACATTACTAAAGATTAGAAAATTTTCTACAATATTCATATTTTTATTATTGTTTAAATGCACGCGGGAGTCACTTAAACTTGACTGCAAAATGTCTGTTTTTCACTATTTTGGAGAGGTAGTCACCTTAAACGATATATTTAATGAATTTTAAAATTTATTTAGAAATTTAAACGACTTTTAATATAAAACGTCTGTTGTTATAAACTTCACGCGGTAAATGTGTTTTATATTATGTATTTGAAATAAAATGTTGGAACTTTGTACCTTTCTTTAACCCTCTGGAAAAATATACCTTTATAAGTAAAATTCCGTGTATGCCGCTCTTAGTAGTCGAGAGCATTCACGCGAAGATGCCAAAGATCCGATCATTGATAGCAGCGCAATGATAACGCGGTAGGGATTTAGTAGTATTCGCTGGTCGAGGCAAAAGCCCGCCAAACGAGACACCCGGCCGGCAAAAAAGCCTAACCCGAGGGTTCCACCCACACAAGGCCTTTGTAATTATCGACGATTTTGTGGTAGATAACATTCGTAAGTCCGTACAGATTTTCTTACTATATTTTCGTTTTAGGTGTCCGGTGTCAGCTGAGCTTCAAAAGAAATGTCATAACGTTTGGATGTTGAAAGATCAAAGATTAGAATTTGACATATTTCTCTAGGATTAAGTAATGTTTTTCTATTGCGCATTGAGCAGAGTTAATCAATATGCTGAATTATCAGCTGTCGTTCTTTGCTGGAATCTAAGTTTTCTGCAATGGAGGATTTCTCTGGAATGTATTTTTAATGTATTTTTATTTTACAATCGAGTCAAACAACAGAGTATTTTAAAAGAAAATATCGGCAAATGGCAAACGCTACTGAGGTGCCGTCTAGGTATACTCACAACGGTTCAATCGTCTCGCGGTTGAGCCTCACCATGCAGCGAAGATTGGGACTCCTGCCACATGCAAGCCGTGGCAATGGATGACGACTGGCGACAAATGGCGACTGAAACTTTCGTTGTTCGAGAAATCATTCGTGCGATAGGTCACCTATAGGCTGATTTATCCTATCAGTCTACAATAATTTCCAAATGCTCACATTAGCGCCTTTCGGTAACCTTTTTCATGGTCGTTTTTTGTTCCATGTCGGACGGAAAGGTCCACTCGAAAGGATGCTGGCTTTTGAAACATCAATCTTTATAATGCGTCCAGTCGTTGTGTGTTCCCTATCGTTCTCGGAGATAAAATGTTATGTCACCTTGTCCTAAGTAATGTTCGCCTGGAGTAGCAGGAATTTCGGGTCATAGTTGCATCGTCATGCATCTGAGAGAGAAGAAAAAAAACGACGGAAGCCGAACTTTATCTGGACATCGGTATTTGGAGATTAAATTGCAGAGCAAGTAAAATTAGGCCGTGTATATTAAATGATGTATGATAGTATACAGACATAATATTACAATGAGAAAAAATGGCAAATTTCGATATTTAAATGATGTGTAATTACGATATTTTTCTAAGAGATTTGTGGTTTGAAGCATTTTTGTAATGACGTTCTTCACTTTTAGCGCTTTGTTTTGTTTTTTCTTGTGAAATACTTCTTTGGTACAAAAGTCTTCCGCAGAACTTTTGTAGTTATGAAAAAAGGCCATACTTTTACCTGTTTTATCTGTTTGAATGGCTTTAACAATTGTTTTAATTTTAAAACTCCAATACTTAGGCAAAAATTGAATTTAATCCTGACAATTTGTAAGAAACCGTGAAAGCATTATTTAAAATTTATTTTCAAAAACAATTAATCAATAAACAGCGTTAGAATGTCCATTTACATACTATCAATTAGGCAACCAGTGCAAATTTACTTAAGAATAAAATTTAAGATTTCAAAGAGAACTCATAAACCAATCGAAAGAATGGCCGGGACATCACCAGGGAAGACAATTTTGACCGCATACTTGAATCTGTACATACTACCTGTAATTCTTTCAAGTAAGTTTTCATATATCCGAAGAAAAATAGTATGGTAGTATGACAGTAGGTATGACATTTATAAAGATTAGACGAATTTGTTAAAAAAAGGTAATTTCCTAGATTATATATGTAAATTTAAAAAATGTTTATTAAATAGTTAATTTAAAAAAGTTATGTTAAAAGAAGTTAATTTAAAAAAATGCATGAATTGCATTTTATAGATTTTTTTTGAATATGACCTTTATTTTGAATGACCTTGTAGGTTGAAGATGGTTAAGTGTATTTTAAGAATTATAAAGCTTAAAGATGGAAACCAAAATAGTGAGTATTACGGACAATAAAATTGAATCTGTTGTGTAGTTGAATGCTCAAAATTCTCCAATCTCCAGAGTTATTTCATCCAGCCTATCATAAACTGTAAAAGAATGCAACCATCGGCTCCCTTTGCGATCATTCTACCTAATATCAATATCGTGAGATTTTTGTTTAAGCAAAAATATTTCCAGTATTCGCTGCCGGCGCCATAAATCCCAGATGATCGTGTAAATAATTTACATTTGGGAATAGAACTGCCTTCTGATTCAAAGCATGCAGGACCGCAGACTCCCGCGATGAACCAACACTTTATTCCCGCAAGGCCGGCTTTACACTTTTTTACCGCTGCGGTTCATCCCTAAAATAAGAAGAGAGGCGTTAGGGCTCATCTATCAAACAATAGCAAATAAAATATTAGAAAACGTTGAAAGTAATAATTAATCTATATAGAGGTATCCAGAATTAGATAGACAAGGACTGAAAAATTGTTAGGTGCAAGACTTTGTTACACTTATTTTTCTGTCATTTGTTTTCAGATATAAACTACCTATTATGAATAATAGAAAGAGGATACAAAAATAACCCCAATATATTAGCATTCCGATTAATAATTATCTAATAAAAATAAAGGCGAATTAACGTTTATACTCATAAAATGTGGGTTCGCATACTTTTGGCGCATACTTATCACGTTACTCACGCAGAATTAAAAGAAATTAATTTCGACTCTTCCATTTTCCTTCTCTGAACCTCAATGCATCATCCTATATCGATATTATTGACTGGCAGGATAAAATCACGGAACCATCAATATTAAAAGTGTTACCTAATGAAACCATCCAAATGTTTATAGTACAAAAAAGAGAAGGAAACTTGCCTCTACTACTGTCATGCCATTCTCAAGCAGTTGAAAGAGCAGCGAAGAGTGTTACTGAGGCTTCATCCAAGCTGAGCAAAAAAATGAGAGAAAAGGCTTCATGAAGGCATAAATTCAGTCTCGTAGGGCTATGCCAAAGTTTTATAGTAAGCAAGATTTCCGCGCTTATTAAAGCAATGATTATAATTTCTAAACTATTTTTTTGTGGCTTTTATTATTTTGTTGCATTAATATAACTCATAAAACTGTGTTTTATTTTATAAATACATATTATTAGGCCTTTTACAACTTTGTAAAAGCAATGACATAGAAAATATATGACTTTTTCTAATTTCGCTAAGTCAAAGCAGATCCGGAGGCATAAGATGAAATCTTATCTAAATCATAATTCACGAGTGGTCTAAAGACAGCATTAGGCACCCTTTTCGCGATGAGCCCAAAAGAAATCGAACATGTCTTTTACTCCATACAAAACCGGCCCAACCTAATAACCAATGCAAGAGATGGCAAATTACAGAATAACAATCAATCAAAGGAACTGGCAAACACAAGGCGAAACTATGCGACGGTTTCAAGATATAAGAATTAGAAAAATAATAGTATAAACGCCAATGACGCCGTGCAAAATACCGATTGAAGCCGAAAAAATGTAATACATTACATTGCACCCTAATTTCAGACTCATCCACATTACCATTATGGATTTAATACTGGTCGATTTTAATGTTTCACCTCAATTCATCAAGCAGGTGTTCCTATCCTACATATTATATTACAAATGTTGTACCGTAGGACCGGATCAGGGTAACTCCTGGCTGGGGCGGTATCACCTAATCTAGTTAACATTTTAGCACACAACATACATGTTTGATGTGACCTGCATTCCTCTTGTTCTCCATTGTAATCGCTGATTGCGAAGGATGGCGACCATTTTGGATATTTGGATGATACAGACTGCTGCTCGGAACAAGGATCTTTTATTCTCATACCATTAACGTAAATCTGCAAGTCAGGGCACAGATATTCTTTGTGAGTTGTGGCCTTCTAGTTTATATTGATGCCTTAAATAAGTGGCGGGGGCTGTATTTATAATTTCACATTACATGTCCAAAATATGCAAGTTTGCTGGCATTTATAACATGCATACGCATTGGCGTCGTTTGAAGTTATTTCATAATTGATTGACCCGTGATATTCTAACCATCGCCTTAAAACAGTACGTTTAGATTTCAAATACGACTATCTTTTTAGAAAGAAATATTCTGTTTGAGCGTCAATGATTTATTGCCCTAAGGAATGGCTAAGAAGGATACGTAAACAGAGTTGTAGCCTTAAGGTTCTGTCAAATAATATCAGCTAGCTAATTTTCTATTTGTTGGTAGAGCTTGTTCTGCAACCTATCTCCAAAAAGCTGTCCATTGTTGGCGCGTCTGTAGTACAGGACAAGCCATATAGTCTGGCGCATGCTGTACATTTGTTTGTCTGTTTGGTTGTGCGTTTGTTTGTCCGTATGTTCGAAGACTTCCCGTAGATCGATCTTCACCAAATTTGCTATGCAGCCTTTCTGGGTGACTCTAAGGACCACCAGGTGACAAAAATTTGATTCGTGTACTGTAGGTCCTGCTGCAGGTACATCCTGGTTTACTTGGCCTGGGGGATGATCTGACCAATAGGTAGAGCAAGCATATCGTATATGGGTATTTTTGGAATCGTGGGGAGTAGGGAGATGTACTGGAATAGGTTTGAAGCCATTTTGGTTAAGTCAGGGATTACCAATCGCGGAACGGGCCTAAGTTGCCGATGTACCTATATTGCTAATTTTCCTGTTATTAGTATTTATATTTTTACGATCTATAATGGGTTCACCTTAAATAGACACGATTACTATTACTATTATTGATACGAAAATGTGAAAATATCACCAGACATCCTGCAAAAAAAAAAACAAAAAATGTTTAAGGCTCAGTGACGGGCAAAAGGCACTTCCACTTCTCATGGCGATTTTACTATTCTCATACGTGATTCTGCTATAAATTAAATATAAATAACTAATGACCGAAGGTACTTCATAAACAAACACTACCGAAATTCGGTAAAAATACCCAATACGGCATTTCCTTTAAAGATCATAATATTTGCTATAGATGTATAATATAAAATATTCTTTCTTTAATCTCTGAGCCAAAGAGTCGAAGAACGAGAAAATATCAATTGGTGAATTTTTTGGAAGCGCTATTTTTGAAAATAAAATGCTTTATTTTACTGAAAAACTAACGAATTTTGAAAT
>JAOPUG010000376.1:14553151-14565738 GCA_027564375.1 Micropterix facetella | reverse complement strand
TATGAGAATCGAATAGGAGCAATACTTTAGGTTAAATAAACTAACATAATTAACTTAATGCATTTGTTGCCAACTAAATTATATTTCTCACTATTATGAAATAATATTTTTTTTTATTTGTTACAAATAAGTATTTACATAATATCGGAAGACTCAGCTCGCCGATACCAACATCCAAAATCAGCATCCCTAAATGAGGGTCATAGAAGATGGCTTATATTTATTAAAAAACTGAAATATTATGGAATAAGGAATTTATTATTGGAGTGGTTCAAAGCTTTCTTAAGGAAGAACGCAAATGACATCGATACACGGCCAACATAGCGTGCCACTTGGTGTATCTTTCGGTGTTCCTTAAGTAATGTCTTGAACCCGTATCAATCAGGATAATACTTTCTCAATCGCATTACATCATTCATCTTCATATTTTTATTCATTTACATACTATCCATGCAGCCCGATTAGGGAACCAGCTACATTCTCAGTGCGAAACGCTTCGTCGCTATTCACCCTCATGGAGTCAATAAAGAAACATTATTTCTCTCAACAAACTTCGATTTTACCTTTCCCTGTATTAATTTTCGTACCTGGATATATTGTTTTGTTGTTGTGTTTTTTTCATAGTTTTGCTATCTTTATTGCTACCGCACTCTAAAACTTCTACGTGTATTTGCAATAGTTGGCTGTACGATATCACTGTATAATGATAATCCCGCCAATATTGTTACATATATATAATATAAAATATTGCAATTCCATCAATAACATGTATGTGTTATTTGATGGAATAAATATTCTATTAATTTATTCAATCGTTCATTTATTCATTCATATGCTACTTAGTAATTGCATCGACTTTTTGAAGTTGCCAGTGACGATCATATTGATACCAGAGTGCACTAGTATACACTATTGGGCTTTGGTTGTTGATAGATTCACTGAATATTATTTTATCTGTGTAATAGATACTGTACGTACACCTACATATCAGAAATTTTTATTAAATTAATAGCTCTTATTGTGCCTCTTTTATAAACTCGCTTCTATTATTTCTAGCAAAGTAGAGTCAAGCATTTTCATTATCATGCAGTCATCTGATACCCCCCCGATTCATCTTTTTATCGCTGTTAAATATTAATATATGGGAATTGGTGCGGAGATGTGATGTAAATACCGGTACCAGCACATATTATTCACGTGAACGAATAAAGGTTCCGTAGATCTGAAAAGTAAACGCAATCTGCCTGGGGGCCACCTCAGGGTCTGCGTGTGTAACGTAATACTTGTGCCATTGTGCACTTTATGAAAATAATGAACTCAAACCCTCGAAGGCAAGAGACGGGACCCTCCGGCCGATGTCTTGTGTTGCCGTAAACAGGGCTGTCACATTTTATTTATTTCATATCTTTTTCTAGTGGTCCAATTTTTGATCTCTGAAATATTTTCTGGTACATTATTACAAATCGCTAGGTTACTTCAAAACTTTTAGAATATTACTTTTGTTGCGATACAAAATAATCGAAAAATAAAGACAAATGCCAGGTGCTTCATTTTCTACGAGCTTCGGCTAAAATATTTTAATTCTCTTTTCATGAAATAGTTTTTTTGATATCGAGAATTACAATTCAAAATCATGACACTGTCTCTATGTTTCATTGGAATTTGGAAAAATATGTAGATACAAAATGAATCGACAACTGCAGAAAGGGAACATTTGTCACTTTTGTCGAAATGTGTAGTTTTTGCTTTTCTCTCCATATTAATTAAGACTATTGCAAAATGAATTTGTTTTGGTATCAGTATCCTAGACTTTTTTTAAACCGTAACTTGAACACTTTATATACAAAAAAAACATCCTAATATATTAAAATACAAATATTAATTATTTGAAGAAATGTTTCTGGGAATTGCTATTTTTTAGGTTTTTTAACATTATGTGTTAGCTGTTTTAACAGCAGTAGCCATCTGACACAACACTGCCTACCCATCAAACCATCATGTTTTCTTTATTCTCCTCAGGTACATATAATAGTAAAATCGATGTTCTTCCGTACTCTCCATACACCGACCTTTGTACAGATGCTCGCCCGGGCAGTGCTTTGTTCACTTCTAACTTTGAGGAACAGTCACCGCTGCCGCCACTAACAAAACGTTTGGCCACACATTCCCATTCGTGACAATTCTGCGATTCAAAGGAGGAAAACACATTTTAGAGTTCATGTTAGAAACACCTTCTAGAGGGAGTTAATTACCAACGTGATTAACTTAAGTGAATTAGAAAAGAGTGCAGAGAAAAGGAAAAGAAAAGAAAGTCGTGTGCATGGGATGTTAAATAGTGCGCGGTGTGAAGGCGGCTGTGCGATTACGATGTAAGTGGGGATGCAACACTGGTGGATTCATTGTGCAGCCGATGCTTTCGAAATTCAGATGAACAGCAGATGTGTTTGTGATGTTTATCGTCGTTTAGTCGGACCACGCTTTTGTTGGACTCGCAGCCTAGCTATTATAGATTCAGAGTCTAATCAAGGAAGAAATCAGAGGAAAATATTAATATAAGTTTAAATGTAGAAAAATATAAATGTATAAACAATTAAATGGACTAGATAAGAAGAGCATAGAGTATTTAAAGTATACTTTAAATTAATTTAATAAGTCGAGAAAAGAACTTCCTATGGAGCAAGAGGGTGAATATTATAGTATAATAGCAATAATGAAATAATATAAATCAATATGAATAATACAATACATAATAGTAATATTCGTTGTATATACCTAATAATATTTATATAGTAATATGGAAATATACATATACCTAAATACGATTATAATAAGTAATAAATACGATTATTGTATAAACATATACGTAATATAATATAACATGTGAAGACGATTATAAAAACAATTACTAAATAAATTTAATAGGTCGCGAAATGAACTTACCAACTTCCTATAGAGCGAGAGGATGGAAGTAAAGTGGCAGAAAACAGGGAATGCCCTTTTCATAATGGCGTCGGGTGACGCAATAGGAAAAATAAATTTTACTAATATGTTAAAATCGATTTTTTAAGCATATGTAGTTTCTGTTTAAATCGGAAAGTACGTGGATTCATCAGTCATAAATATCAACACTTTGGTGACCACCTGATTCCGCTAGGCGTCAAGGGGGCGTGTTTCCAAGATTTTAATAGAAGGTGGCCGGCGTCAACTTTAGGAATGCCATTATGAGCGTTTTTGGCCCATCCGTAGCATTACGTAGGACGGGCCATATAGTCTGATGCATGTTGTGCGTTTGTGCGTTTGTTTGTCCGTATGTCTGAATACTTTCCGTGGATCGATCTAGACCAAATTTGGTATGCAACCTCTCTATGTGACCCTAAGAACCACCAGGTGGCAGCAAATTCGATCTGAGTACTACAGGTCATGCTGCAGGTGAATCCTGGTTTACTTGGCCTGGAGGAGGATCTGCCCAATAGGTAGAGCAAGCATAGCGTATATGGGTATTTGGAATCGTGGTGACGAAATAAATTTGTTGGAATAGGTATTAAGCCATGTGGGTGCAGCTGCAGGTGTATCCTGGTTTACTTGGCATGAAGGAGGACCTACCCAATAGGTAGAGTAAGCATAGCGCATATGGGTATTTTTGGAATCGTGGTGACGAGAGAAGCTTATGGGAAAAGGGTTTAAGCCATTTTGGATAAGTCAAAGATTACCAATCATGGGAGGGGCAAATTTACCTATGTATATGGCTACTTTTCCTGTTTTGGATATTGGATACGCGTGATTGATCCATTATTTGGTTCGTCGTGTCACTAGCGCTCTTGTAAGGGGCGAAATTGACTGTTCATATCACGCAGTATTCAATATCCAATTTCTCTCAATCCCATATTTTTAAATTAAAAATATATCAAAAGATTTCTCATTAACAATTATTTACTTTGTGGATAGTTTATAATAAATATGTTCCAAATAATGTATATTAATGCATTAATATCACCATATTTTTAGGGAGTCAGCAGGATAGGGACCTTTATTCTTTACCGCGCTGATAAATTGAATCGCCAGGTCGAAAGTCAAATCGGTAGTCAAAAGAACATGGTTGCCAAAGCTTAAATTCGATTAGATGGTACTTCCCTAGTCAAGAGTTGCCCTGACCCGATCCACCGGTACACCAGGAGGTAGGTATATCAAAATATGTAGGATAGGAACACCTATCGTGATGTGATGTGGATATGAGAATAATTGATCCGTACTAAAAAACCTATGGCTAATTATGGAAATCGGCATGAGGTTCCTTTCTTCAGCTCCAATCATTGTTAGGCACAGCGTCATTTGCTTCTTTTATTTTATTTCTTGGATTTCTGTGGTCTTCGTATGGTACAAACATCAATCTCTCTTGTGACATCCCTGATTCGGCCTGAGGTATTACGTAAAACCGAAGCCGAATGGCCGTTTGTCAAAATAGCGTATAAACGAAAATAAATTACGGCGGGATCGGAATGACATGTGAATAAATACGCGACGTAAACCGATATTGTTAAAGGTAGGCCACGGGGCGGTGACAAAGGAGTCGCTGCTGCGATCGTGGCCACTATTAATTTACTATTTCTTCAGCTACCGGCAGCCGTATTGTGCGACCCAATATCGGGGCAGCTCTGTGGTCCCAGAGGCCGAAAAAAAAGCGCTTAAACGATCCCACGCACAAGTGGTTGGTTTTCCTAGAATAGTTACACTTAGTGCAAACTGATGGTTAACATAGCTACATACATAAAAGGAAATCTAAATTATTCCTTTTAGTGTAGTTTATTTTTCTATTTTAGTATTTTTTTAAAACATTTTAATTGTGTAGAGGACCCAGAGGTGGCTGTTTTTTGAAACTAAAAACGACGATGTATGTAAATTTCGACGATTACATTTTTTGGCAAGTTTTGAACCATTGTAGTGAATTAACTGATAATGTTAGCCAACTGAAACAATATCATAACTCACTGTACCTTTCTTAAGTAAATTTCAAAAATTGAGAAAAAATAAATCTGGGAGCTATTCCTACAGAAAACTATAATTTTAGAGTATTTTTTGATCCATCGTTCCTACTAAACAGCAGGATTAAGAAAAATAGTAAGGATTTCAACAATAGTTATAAGTATATGACTATCTTAGAATTTAAAAAAGTATTTTTCTCCAGAAAAAAAACGTGAAAAGTGCAACTTTTATCCATATGCACTATTAAAATATTACTTATTATTGCACTTTTTTTTATTTTGACATTTTTTCCATAGCATTTTAACCAGTCATAAAGTACACAACTATCGCTGAATTTAAAAAAAATAAGTTTTTCTTTACTATTAAATTTCTCACTATTAATTACTCTCACATATTACTTATTATTGCATGTTTTTTTTATTTTGATATTTTTTCCATAAACTATATATGTAGGTACATTAAACTTGAAGTACTAGCGATGTATTTTTTTCTAATTAACATTCTAAAAATATTAGTGTATTTTAAATATAATATTTTCTACATCATGTTTCTATTAATTTTCTCATACAAATGCGCCGAGCCGTATTCATTCGGCGCATTTGTATGAGATGTTCTTACGAGATTTTTTTACATACATCGTCGTTTTAAATAATTGTCTATTGTTAGGTGAGCCTGAAAACGTTGGTCAACCAGGGACTAGACAAAGTGGAAGACATGGCAATACCGGCAATGATGTTAGTTGTCGCGAACTGACCTTAAAAAAAACCAACTTTACTTCAATTATTTTTACATTTTATTGCATTTGGCTTAGCACGCCTACTCACTGCTAATCGTACAATAATAATAAATAATCATTTGGGGCTCTCACAGCCTGTTGTCTTATCTGCTCCTGAGATTAGCGGTGTCAATTTATATCAGTGGATATCTAAACATATCTTATCCTTTTCTTCATGTGCTGATAATGCGTCGTCGTTGATGACTATCAACGACGACGCCTTATCAGCACAACAGCACAACAGCACAACAGCAACCAGACTTGGTGAGAATCGCTATGGTTCCCTTCTAGGAGATATCCGTGATGGCAATCCTTACGTAGGTACGTTTAATAATGGTCGCCAGTAAAATGATGAGGGTCGAAGGGCTGTCAAGTATCTGGAGTCTAGTCCTTTGTCGAATCCTGTGGGAATCGCTACTGATAGTCTCAGGCGACCCTGCGAGGGCAGGGTCTGTGCAGTCTCGAGGTCTTCGGCTAAGTGAGTGATCCCTGGGTACCGATGCGAACACAATCACATAACAGGCCAAGGCTTGCATGACAACCAACACGCTTACTAGCCATGGAAAAGCACTGTACAAAGTCTCTAGTCTCAAGGACCGAGAGAACTCTTAGCCGCAGACTAATGGTTGCAGGAACCTTCATAGATATCAAAGGATCCTTCGATAATACTTTATGTCATTTGAAGGCAGCAGAGCGGCTTCTATTAAACCCGCGTTCGTCAGATGGATACTAGACATGCTGACCCAGGAACAATGTGAGTTAGAAAAATTATAATATGTACGTCTTTATACTCGGATAGAGTTAGAGTAAAATAAAACAATAATATTTATAAACAATTTATATACAATTTATTTTAAACAAGATGCTAACAAGCTATCAAATAATATTTTCAAAACCATCTCAACGGATTTTAATAAATATTTTTAAAACGGAAAATAAAATGAATGATAAAATTCAATTTAACGAGTTGGCGACTACCGGCATTCGGAAAAGTAGGGATTCATTATATTATAACCTTTATGACCTGAACACATATATATATAATGGGAGTTTTGATGAATATGTCAAACAATATTCAAAATTATTGAAATTAATATATAAAAAAGTTAAGACCAGTTAGTTACATATATAAATAGATAAAATGGTCAATAAATAAATCAAAAACAGTGAGGAATATTATTAATCATGAAACCGTTAAATGAAAAGTTCGCAATACTAACTCTTCATTAAAAATTAATGATGAGATAATATTTGCCAATACAAGAGTAGTGAACGCATTTGTGAGTTTTTCATCAATATCCTCATTAACATTACTTCTATCCTAAATTCATCCCCTCATATTTAACAAATGTTTACTTACGGATAATGTACTTTCATGTAAATATGGTTTCAATTTTAAGCAAAAGAAGTCTCAAAATATTATAAACAGTTTTAAGTTTTTAAATTTAAACAAAAACAGTGAATATTTATGACGCATGTCAGTCAATGTTGGCAATTCTATCATACAAATTATTAACTCTCGTTAGCCCTTATATTTAATAAATGTATTGACGAAGGCGTTTTACCAGACCTAATGATAGATTAGTACTACTTTCTAAAGGCAGAGATAGAGAAGACCCAAAAAAAATTAGATCGGTATCTATATTACCTGTACCTACTGTATTACTATAAATAAAAGTAATAAAAATACAATTTTAATCCATTTTAATATTCTTTCCCATTTTAATAAGGCTGGAAGCACCACCATTAATTTGACTCCGGTGTTGCTCTGATCAAGCATATATTTAGCACATGGAAGAGTCCACAGGATGCTATAGAAATTATCTGTGATCTCTCGAAGGTGTTGTATCTTGAAGGCATTCGATTGTGTTGATCATGAGACACTTTTTATCAAACTTTCTCATTATGTAGTTGGACTTATTATGGAGCTCTAGAACTAATAGTTTCATATTTAAAAAATACGTTAAAAAAGTAAATATTAGTGGGGTACAACCATCAGGATCTTTTGTTAAAATTGGCGTTCCACAAAGATCAAGATTAGGCTCTTTTCTACTCCTTGTATATATTAATGACCTTCCCTACATGATATAAAATATACCACACATAGTTTTATTTGCGGACGACGCATCTCTAATATTTAAATTAGTCGTCAAAAAGAAAATTTACGAAAAGCAAAATATAGCCTTGTCTCTTGTATTAAATTGGTTCACCGCAAACAATCTTGTATCATTTAAAAAAAAATACAATTTATATTCCCAAATGTTAACCAGGTTGATAGAAATTTAAAATTAGAAAAAGATGGATTGGAACTGGTAGATGAAACATTTTTAGAGGCTTATCATATACTATAATGGGGTCCGCTTATATCATAGTTACCTGGTAGACTTAGCTCTGCAGGGTTTGCTGTAAGGAGAGTGCTGGCTGACGTGGAAACAACGCAACTAGTCTACTTCAGTTATTTCTATAGCATTATGCATTTTACTATTCTGCTATGGGCAAGGATGCTTATGTGAAAGCTATCTTTTTGCTGTAAAAGAGGGATATTCTGTTAATATATGGATTAGGGACACGCTGCGAGAACTTTTTAAAGAAATAAATATCCACACACACACACACACACACAAATATCTCAATTTATTTTTGCCTTTATAATGTATGTTCGCAAAAACATTACACAGTTCACAACAGTAAGTGATCTCCACAATGTAATTACGAGAATTACAAATAACAAAAGAAATATTTTTATAAATTGTCTCTTCAAGTATTATACGTTCTTGAAGAGACAATTCATATCCAAGGCTATATTTATCTTTACTGATTATTTCAATTCAGGACGATTTTCCTACTTCGAAATTTAGGTTATTTTACATTGTATTGTTCATTTAAATATATAAAGAATTTATTGTTGGCTTACCTACTTGTTTTTCTGCCTGTCTTTTTTCGTTCTATGTAATATTTTCAATTCACTTGAATGTCGGGAACGTGAACAAGTAACACAGAAGTCTTTCAAATATTATGGAATAATTAAAATTGTATGTGACAATAATAAGGATTAGGAGATTATCGCGGTTGTATGAAATTATAAATAAAATTTCCAGTCCAGACAGTCTACCCTGGACAACGACGGTTGTAAAATCGCCGAAAAGTCAGGTATACAGAATCGATGCTATGCTACATACATAATATGTGCTATGCTATGCTACATACATAATATGTGCATAATATCGATGCTACATACATAATATGTGCTATAGAGTTTACCAATAAGGTGTACACTCTTTTCTATAATTGAATATACTTTAACTTAATTCGTAATGTACATTACTATCTACATAGACGCATTGGGACTCAGAGACTCAAACATTCAGAGAACAAACTACTAAAATAAATAACAACATATTAAAATTAAAATGAGTTAATCACAGCTAATAAATTAAGTTTGCAGTATTATCGCATTTGTGTAAAATGAAGAGAAGTAAAAGCAAAATCAATCCGAAAAGGATAACACTTTTAACATATTAATAAGAAGAATATATGTAATCACAACCAATATCTAGAAATTATTATAGTAAAATTTCTTTTACTAGATATTAAAAACAAGTCAATATGCATTTGATCTAAAATGTCATCGTGAAATAATAATTATGTATAAGGTTTGTCAGAAAATAAAGCGAGATAACAAGGTCAAAATTAAAAGTAATATTTTTATTTACTTCGTAATGATCTTACATTTGCACGATTTCGTGCGATGAATTAACAGGTTACAATTTACATTCTAGCATTCTGTTTTATGAATTCAAAATCAACCATTTTCGAGATTCAAGTTGTTGGACATGCTACTGCACCCCTTCTCTTGCTCTTTCCTCACTGTTCTGCTCTAGGCACATGCGGCAGTGTATTCGATAATTACACTTTGCAAATTGCTATAAACCACATAACCAAATGGACGTCAATTCATTAAAGTTGGTCCAACTAAGTTGGTTACTTGGACGTGTGCTGAACGAGGGTCGATCGTTTGAGGTGGACACGATGCGGTTCCTACCCGCAACGGGCCCACGCGCCCGCGCCACGAATAATGGGGCGAATGTTTGTGCATAAGCGCCATTGTTGCTGTCAAAATGTGGGCCAGTCAATGGGCCGCAAACGCTCGTCTATTGAACACTGACAATGGCCCGAGCTTGTATCCCGAACGACAGAATGCCAAGACAGAGCCAGGGGTGCTCAAGCGACCCTACACAATATTTTAAAATCCGCCTATATAGTTTTCATCTTGGGTATAGGTAACACTTACGGCAAATAAGCAGATTCTTTATTTCCATGGCTTTCATGATTTAATCTTAATTTATTTAATATTTCACACATTTATAAAATAATTTGTTTAAAATCTACCTTGCTAGAGTGATGCCTGTACCTACTAAAGTAGAATTTCATGCATTGTTTTTAATTTTTATACGCACTATTTTTATTTTTATTAACTCCAAATTATTTTTACTACGTTTTTATTATGTCGCTTTCTTGTATACATCTGTTTGTTCGGTACAGATCTTGCAATCGATTTTAAACTGACTTATCGATATCCGATCACGCTGTAATTTTGCAAACAGATTTGTTTCTGGAAACAAAATAATACGGTATATTTTTAGTCCGTTTTAAGTTCGATTATTACTAATAATCAATAAACAGCACCATCTAGCAGTGGTCGTCCGAATTACGTTACTACATTTTTATTAGGTCGCTTTCTTGTACGTCTGTTTGTCTGTTCGGTACAAATCTTGCAATCGATTTTAAACTGACTTTCCGATATCCGATCACGCTGACATTTTTCAAACAAATTTGGTTCTGAAAACAATATAATACAGTACCTATACTTTTAGTCCGTTTTAGGTTCATTATCACTAATAATCAACAAACAGCGCCATCTAGCAGTGACAGCGTGCACAATTAAAAAAAACGATTTTTTCACTGTCAATTGAAATACAAAACATTTTGAATTGAATTTACGTAGCACGAATAAAAAGTAATTGACTAATCTACCGAACACAGATCCCACTAATATGGGCCTGCATAGTCAATAAAATGCAAGGATGTACATTGGACCATGCTATAATATACCTCGGATCTGCACTATTTGCACTATACTGCGCTATTAAAGACAGGCAAATGTCACATTAAGTCGTGTCATGTCATTGGATGGATTAAGAATGGAGGAGCTGGGTTGCTCAAAACTAAATGGCAAGACACCGTGCAATGACGATGCAATGAAGGATATGGATAGAATGCGACAACTAGGATCTGCAGCACCATGAATGAGTCATATGTATATAAAATGTTACACAAGACTAAAGAAGGGGAAAATTATTATTTTATATTACACAATTTTTTAACTTACCACGTTTTAAAAATGGACTAAAAAGTATAAAATAATATCTCCTAGCCCCATACAGAAAATAAAAAACGTGGGGCGCATGCAATAGTTAATTAACTGATGCATGAATAGTTCACAGTTCACACCTAAGTTACTAACAATCACGTCCCACGTTTTCAACAATCACAATTCATCGCTAATTTATGAAAGCTCTTCAAATCCTGCATGCGGATTTTGAAAGCGCGACAAGTTTCCGCATCAGAATGGTTTTATCGACTCCACCATCTGCCACTTAGTTCAAGTTCAAGAAAGTGTGTGTTCTTGAATAGAAGAAACCCAAGGATCAACGGTATCAAGTGTAGAGATTTGAGGATAATCAAGCAGTTGGGCTTTGCTTAAACATATTTGAGCGATAAGCAAATCGTCCAAGACAACAATAACAGGTTATTATTTCTCAAATATGTGCCTACTTGAATTTAGGATGAATTGTGATTGATGAATTGCTAGTAACTTAGGTGTGAACTGTGAACTATTCATGCATCAAATAATTACCTATTGCATGCGCCCCAAGTTTTTCGTTTTCTGTATGGGGCTAGGAGAAATTATTTTATACTTTTTAGTCCACTTTAAACACGTAGTAAATTAAAAAATATATAATAAATAATTAATATTATATATTACCAGTTTCTTTGTTTCCTTCCGCCCTGCATTTATCTTGTTAAAGATTACATAAATTTGTTCTGTCGTACCATGTGCCATTTTTTATTGCAAGCATTTCCGTCTATTTTATTGAATAATAGTCAAGCGAAAATGTTTTTGTGCTACAATTACAAGCGTTGTCGTTGATAGGCTTTAGCTAGTTTTTTCTCGAGTTGTCGAAGAACGGTCCTAATGAACATCATTAATCTTGGTGATTGAGATTATAGTGAAATGTGATTACTTTGCATGTGATTGGCAAATATTTAAGACTTCGAAATCGTGGAAAAAAATATTTTAAGGATAACGAAAGGTTTGTTATAATTACTCAACTTAGAAATAACGAAAGGGTTTGTTTTAATGATTAAACTTAGAATGCCTTGGGCTAGTAATAGTATTATGCAGTAACTAGATTTATTATGGTTTAGCTCGAGATTATTGGACAACTTAACTGCTCTTCGGCGCTGGCTCTTATACTATAACCAAATGCTACATCTACGACAAGCCTCATTATTTGGGAGCCACTTGTCAACGCGAAGACTAAAATGATCAATAATCGTGCATGCGTTTCGTAAAACGTTTGCATATATAATGAATTCCTTACTGGTTATGCCGCAATTGTGTAGCATTTGTAATAATCAATGTGGTTACTTGAGTACAGTATACCTACGAGATGTTACCGTGTTTCCACTCGCCGTTTAGGCCGGCTACTAGTAGTTTTGATAGCAGGTCTAATTTAAATGAATTAGATAATCAAAGGTACCGCAGTTT
>JAOPUG010000376.1:14442921-14455422 GCA_027564375.1 Micropterix facetella | reverse complement strand
AAATGACAAAAATATTGACAAATTGCTGTGAATCTTAAATTTTTGTAAAATACACCTCCTGTAAGATCAATTAATTATAGAACCCATAATTAGGAGTAAGGCTAATTTCAACAAAAAACGACGAAAACAATAATATCTCCACCTGTCCTTCGTATATTGATAATAAACTTTTATTTGAGCATAAAAAAATAAACGGTGCTATTATTTCCCAGCTATTGCCCCGGCAATAAAATATTACTACCGACTTGCTCGAGTTATTACCAGTTATATAAACAAACATGACGAACATGCAAGTGACCTTTAAATATATATTACCACTTCCGATTTTGCTTGAAGTATAAGAAAAATGTAATAATTTTATTTCGCAACTCTACTTGATCTCTACTTCGTTTTTGAAAAGTATCCGTATTGACGACAGATTTAGTGTGAAAGAAGTAAATAAATATTTTTTCTTGATTTTTTTTTTCTTAATGCACTCCTATAAATGTCTCTAATTACTCAAAAAATCCAGTATTGATTCACGCGCTTGCGCGCCTATCGGTGCTCTTGCTGCCCAACCGTGCCTCACTCCACAACCTCTTAAGGAGGGGGCGCGCACCCCCCGTGCCCCTTTCCCCCTGGATCCTCTAATGCCTTAACAGGTACCTTTCTTTTAATTCCGGTTCCTATGCTCTCATTCAATTTGGAAACATCTGTGCATGTACCAGGGGATTGCTTTCGGAGGTACGATCAATCAAACAGCCACAGCCAAACACAGCATCTAAGTTACACTGTGTCTATTCCATGTGTCTAACGGGGTCGTACAGCTTGGTCCTAATGGCCGTATATGTCACCTTAGTCGGTCCGACTCACGGCTGTTGAGCCGTGTGTCGTGAGATGGAAATTGTCCCATTCGGCGGCCTCCTCGAAGAGGGACTGAATCTGGTGAAGCCGAGCGCTGATCTTGGGGAGAGGACCTCGGGCGACCCTGGGTGATTGGTGCAGGGTCGGTTTATCGGCCTTTGTTCAATTGGCGAACAGCCGGGGGGGCCTGGAAGCGTACGCGATCTATGAAAGCGGAGGTTGACTTTGACCTAATGTCACCGATCCTTAGAAACGACGCGTTGGTAACCCGATTCCGGGTAGTAGTGCTGGGCAAAGGGCGCCTCAGATCCGCGATATATTCGAATTACGAATTGCCGCTCACATTAGGTAGAGGCCACGCAAGCGACTTCGAAACTGGGAACAAACGGGTAGATGGAGAAATCCGTCTAAATTTGGTAGTTAAGGAGGGCCGCTAGCCCGCTGGATGTAGCTTTGGTTGATCAGTGAATCGCTATTAAGGCGTCGGTCTCTGGCGGAGCTTGATAGGTGAATTGTATTGTTCAAAATTTATGCTCTTATCTCGAGGTGATATAACGATAAAGTTCGCTGGAACGCCTCGGGTAGCGGGTTCGCCAGTAGCATGATCTTAAACCTAATTCTGTATCTATTCCATAAAATATTGTAGCGCCGTCACTGATGCAGCTTTCATAACCGTCCCTGATTAGATCTAAACAACTACCGTATTAATGATAATGTGATTTTGTCTCGATATCCTAATTAGATTGGTCGTGATTGGCGTCAAACGTTAATTGTCCGAATTAGTCGCAGCACCCGAACGAAAACGCAGCGGAGATTAAATTAAGGCCGCCCCGTACGTTTAATAAATGTGGTCGACTGGATGTTATTAAATGATGATCGCATTATGACACAATTAAAACAGCATTTCGCTACAATTAGCGAACGCATTAGCGGTACGTTCACCCGCCGCTCCTGATACACTGCAATTAGGAAATGCAGCACGGATAGTGTGCCGAGAATATAAATATACGATTTTAGTTTATTGATTTAATATATTCATTAATTGAGCATGTGGCGTGCGAAACTTCGACATAAAATTATTGCGAAACGAAAACAGGCGATGATGAGGTTTAAGAAATGAGGGGATAGCCAATCACATGGCTACCCTCACTTAGTCTTAATTATAGGACCATTGTGGCTTACTCCCTTCATCTTCTTCTTTATATTTCTTGTGGGCAATAGCTGGTGATGCCACTGCTTGATGGCTCCAGCGTATGCAGAGATGTATTGTTTCTTCCCAGGTGTCCGGGCTGCGGGACGCCCACAATGGTCTTGTAAGTCCTAGGTTCGTTCCGGTAGTCTCCAACCTCATATAGGCGGAATAGTAATCAAATTACAGTAAGTGCCGTAAATAGCTCGTTAGGATTTAGATAAAGTTTTCTTAATAGTTTTATTATTTTAGCTAAAGCGTGACACTCACAAATACATGTTGAGCATTGTCATATTCCTGTCCACATTTTCTGCGAAGAGGATCGGTTCTCTTTTCGATCATTGTAAAAGGGATCATTGTAGACGTTTGTTAAAGGTATTATTTCTTGTCATTAGACCTGATACTGTTCTTATTTGGAGTTTGCCCAGTTTGAGGAATACTTTAAATATATTTACGGAAGGCTGCTTTATAAGGGCTTTGAATCGCCTCTTTCTGGGCGCATCCCTTCAGTAGATTTCCAGCCACTTTTTGTTGGTAGGTTTTAGAAGGCAGTCTTATATACCTATAGTTGGTTTGTGCTCATGAATATCATTTGTTTCCTCGTTTATTTTTTCCGGCACCTACGCGAGGGTTACCATGTTCTTGGAAGATTGTTCAATGTTCAGGGTTTTGAGACTAAATCCAGTAGGTATCAAACAAACCATGTTAGATTGGCTCATAACGAATAATGTACAGGTCGACCTTAGTACGAGAGAAGTTCACTCATATAATTTAGTTCAGCTACATAATGCTCTTGAAAAACATTTAAAATTGACGAATTCATAAAAAGCCATGTTCAAGATGTACTACGATTACCGCCTTATATGTGCGAATTGTACCCGAAGAGCTCTCATGGGTAAAAGTCAAAAGGCTTGGGAGGGAACATAACATTACCTCTGACTTTTCTCTGATGAGACTTAAGGAAATTACCGAACAAGCTATCATGCAAGTACGGAAGACGATTGGTGTGGTTACGATAACCATGTCTTAATATTACAGGAACATCACTGGCAAAGGGATGGCGTAATGGAGAATGCTATTGACTCATTTATTATTGAAGAGCGCGAGGAGAGTGATATTACATCAAATTCTTCAAGTCTGATTTTTTCTGATTCCGACAGTAACTAATTGGTTTAACGATGATTTTTTCATGAAATATTTGTTCAGTACATTTAATTTTGTGATGCAACTTGTTTTTTTATTAAAAAACAATTTCGATAGTCGATGATTTATTAATAAGATAAACACGGATTTACCACGTGAAGTTTTTAGAGCACCCTACGTTTCGGCGATATTACAACCGCCGTTGTCCAGGGTATCTTATTTATAATGTCAAATCTTTATTTATAATCCCAACTTATATTTATCTTGTTTATAAAGCCAAATAACCGCGATAGCCTTTGATTTCATAGTCGATGATTTAGTCGATATCGAGTCCTTATAGATATCGACTTAATCACTGCACTAGCGCAATACGTCAACATTTCTTAAAATTTCTCTGAGCTGGTGCGTGGACAGTAGTTTGAATGTGACTCTCCTCATATTTAGTGCTCTCACAGCCGCTTGGCTGTCTGTGAATATATTTTGGGCCTTTGTTCTATGATTACATCTCGAGTGCCCTCGTTCATTTTGGACTTATCTGTGTGGATGATTAGGTTAAGGGTTACGATGCGTTTTAAATCATAGTCTTCTCTGGTCGAGATGAGAATAATATTCATTTCAGATCTGTACATGTATGTTTTAAAATCTTACACTACCATAATTAATTAAGAAAACGTTGATGTTAACTAGTTAAGAAATAGAATTTTGTTTTATAATCTTGGCTGGTATGAAAATAGTTTTATATTAGCGGTGCAATGAATTTAATTACAAGATGTTTCCTATTATGCTACCGATGACGATCCAGAAAGCGCTCGTAGGTACGAAGTATAATATGGTTTTTAGCAGGCGGCGGGTCGAACGAATGAATTCTAGAGTCTGTATTTCTCATCGGAAGATACGTTTTCAGCTTGTGCAGCATTGTTCACTATGTCCTCGCTCCGAATCGAGTCCAAGACTTCCTTGTGTTCTAACGCGCTATCAAGAGCAATCGCTATCTGCACCATGAGTTTATGTTTGTGCAGTGTGGTTAGATCGGGGGTTAGCGGCTGCAGATGACCGTGCCAAAGTGATATTTTGTGTGCATATGTTTGTTAAATCTGCAGTGTTCAGTGAGTAGTCCTACCGTTTTCCTCAAATTATCCCTGGGGAATCTCCTAAAGCATTGTTTCCTCTGCCAATCGTAAAGTGGTCTCCGGTATGATTGGCGGAAGTGACGATTCCCGCCTTGCCAGTCCATCTTCTTGTTCATTACCCCTCACCACCGTGTTCTTTCACTCATGTGAAGTATATTCTGTGCTCATGTGATATATTTACAAGTTCCCTCATGCAATTCTTTAAATAATGTAGTTGTTCGCCTATAGTACTTGAGTGCTAGAATTGCCGATCTGCTATCTGTATATATTTATATCCTTTCCTTTTAATTTATTTTCTCTATTTCTCCTGTAGCTATTATTTTACCTATGGTTTCGCTTGGAAACAGGGATCTTTTATTTTTAATTCAAATGTTTTCTAGTATATGCAGCAGCATTATAACGCGGCTGTCCATGCATTTGTCTTTTAAACATCGGTGTAAGTAGTTCTGATGCCTCTTTATTAACAAGATTATCGCCCTTAGGTATTCTAATATAACCTTTGCTATAAGCACTCACTTAGCATTTTGTTCGCATCCATCGTCAGTAATGGGAAGCCATAACATGACTGCTAAATATTTTTTCTCTTTATTATTTTAGTTACTAACGACGAATGGATTTTCTTGCTGTATCTTGTTTTATGAAAGGTCTAGATGTGGTAGGCTCAATATAAAACCGAATACTTCATTGGATGCCACTCTCAAAGCACCGGTGGTACCTATACATCAAGTCTCTTTACAGTCCCTAGCTTTTGCAGCCGTTCGAAGATCACTTTTAAGTTACCATATTTTCGCTCTATAACTAGCATTAGTCTTGTAATACAGCCATTTCATAAAAGAATAGTATTGTGATGCCGTATACAGCCACAATATGTTTATTTCCACGAGAAAGACAGTTTTACCCATCATCTTTCTGCATTGCTAAAAGGTCATGGTTGCTTCCTGTATTTCATCTCCATGTGATTTCCCTAGTTCAAAATGCTACCTAGATTTATACCTAGATATTTTAATTCTTATGATAGCTTTAGTGTCATTGCAAATAGTCTTGATGTTCTCATTCATTCCTTTGTAAGGACGACTAGTACAATCTTTGAAGGATTTACAGAAAGTGATTCATTTTCACTCCACTTTTTCACTATTTTACACATTATTTCACATACAAAACACACCACTATCATCTGGACAAGATTAGCTATGATACGAGTACTATGATACTATGCTACCTGCCAATGAACAATAATAATACAATTTTTGAACGATATTGAGTGTTGTATCCATCGTATTGCTGCATACATTAAAGTGTCCTTTAATTAATATTATAAAATCCAAATATCGCATCGTAAACAAATTATTAAGCTATGTGACGTGTGTGTCCACCACGAGAACTGAGAGTAAAGGTGATAGGACATCTCCTTGAGCGTCCTTATTCTTCGTGACAACCCTCATGCATGTGTTTTCTGATATTATATCGACTGCTCTATTGGTTGTTAGCATGTTACTGATTCATCCAATAACGGTCGGATTTATTCATAATTTTTAAATCCCCTTTCAACACTAGTTGAGAATGTGTTGTCAAAGAGTCGTTCTATGTCAATAACACTTCATTATAATTGTGCTTTCCACAAAAGCAGGTTTAATAAATTCAGTTGTATTTTATTCACTTAAGGTATTATTTTACATAACAATAATATTTGAATTTCGCTATAAAAATTTTGAAAGATAATAATCGAGGAAATTCGTTAGTTTCACTAACACTCATAGCATTGAAGAAGGAAAGGAACACGGAAAGAAACAATAAGTAAAACTGTATTTATTAATTTTATCAATGGTCTCTTTTATCAGTTGCATAATTTCTCCTAATCTAATTTATTTTTAATAAACTTCACAATTTTTCTTAATCAATCTTTCCCTATAAATTTCTTATAAAGAACCTGTCTCTGGCCGGATTAAATCTGACAATCTATTAAAATATTCAATCTAAAATCGGAAACGGTCCAATTACTGAATGAATGGGAACTTATCTGATTCCTATCTGTCATTCGAGGAGTCAGCCCATTGACAATTAGGTAATAGGGAGCGGATAAGAATCTGTCAAGAATTTCATTCTTAAAATGTAATCACATTAGAATACAAAGTATATGCGATTAGGTGACTGATGGAATGATCTGTGTTATTATTATTTCATTCAATAAAATAGATGAGATTACTTATGTTGTTTACCATTTTTGTCTTGACGTGAATTTCTCTAAACACGGAATTATATAAAATTTAACGCATTGCATGAGAAAAATATCTAAAACAAATTTATCGTTAATGATCTTGAAATCGATATTGTAATAAATATACGAGATGATCTTGCAACGGCGGCATTAAACTCATAGATCAACGGGACGAGGTAATCAACATGATAGATTCTTGATATCAGAGCCAATAAAAGTGTCTAAAATATTAATACATATGGGAACTTGGAGTTTTCGAGATTTTCTGCAATTTGTCATTTTGTAGACGTGTGAGCTCCGTACCACTCGATATATCCGTCGGTGTTAATTCATTAATTTTTAATGAATCATGATTAGATAAATACTTATTTCAGTATGTTTTTATTAGATAATTTTGATATAATTTACTGATTCTTTGAGTGGTGGTGTCACAATAATTTCTTTTTAAACGACGAATTATAGTACAATTGTAAAACCGAAGACTATTGCGTTTGTTTGACATTATAAATAAGACAAAACGAATTTACCGCGTATCGCCGATAGTTGGCGTTACATGGCATATTTTGAGGAGCTAGCCATCAAAACCTCCAAAATTAAACCCATTATCTGACTTCGCTAGGTGAACGATACCTTCTGTATCCTGAAGGGTAATATACAAACGGTGGAAGAATTCCTGGGTCATTTAAACTCCCTACACCCACAAATTAGCTTCACCTATGGAGTAGAGAAGGACGTTTCTCTGAATTTTTGGATGTCAAAGTGACAAGGAGACTTGACAATACTCTTGGATATACAGTACACCCAAAGCCCATGCTAGCTCACACCATCATCCCTACCATATACGTTCGCTATATGTGACGCTGAGCATTTTCCGTCAATGATGTCCTTAGGACAAATGGTTACGGAAAATATCACGATCCAGTACAGACAAAACTCAGAAACCGAGCATATCACGAGCATTCTTAGCATACGTCAAGGGCGGGACAGCTCGAATATGTACGATGCTTGATATAAAAACTATCTTCAAACCGACCCAATATATAGCTCGATCTCTGCGGCATATAAAGGATGTAATACCACTGCAAACTCCGGGTGTACATAAAATCGAATGCAGCTATGGGTTGGCCTACATTGGACAAATGAAAAGGCCCTTAGCCACTCGACTGATGGAACACATCAAAGCTGTTAAAAACTTTCAGCGAGAAAAATCGGCTATCTGCGAACACATATTGGATAGCAGAACTAACCACTGGGTGCAGTTTCAAAATTCCATTGTGCTATATAAAAGAACAATTTTACTTTCCTCGCATGATCCGGGAAGCCATTGAAATAAGAAGAACCCTGAACTTCAAAAGAGACGACGGTTTCAAACTCTCTACCACGTGAAACCCTCTTCTTAAAATGTTGTAAATGCACATTGCCGAGCGCAAGGTCGTAATACAAGTTACAGTGCATGTTGTATGCACGGCAGATTTTCAAAATGCGCGCACGCCGAACTCACCACCCCACCACCGTTACAACCTGCCTAGCAACAGAAGCAGTTTGGCACCTACCCGCAAAACAATGAACGACGATCGGCTGCTCTTCAGTGTACCCTGGACAACGGCGTTTGCAACATCGCCGAACTTCGGGTGTTACAAACTCCACGCTGTAATTTCATTAATCTTATTTATAATATAATACAATTATTTTATTGGTAGATGAAAAGTATTGTAGCTATTTGTTAAAGTATTGACGACTATTAAGTAATAATTCTTGTGAATTGTCCTACGAAGTCTTACCTGAGGGAGAATTCTCACCCTGTTTATTATATAGGATAATGTGAGAAACCCCTCTAATGAGGTTGGCAACCAATAAAAAGTCATTAGTTTTTTAGTAAAATTCAGCAAAATATAAGAACTTGAATGAATGAAAGCATGAATGAATCTATGAGATTAACAAAAAATCATGTTATACTCTATAGCAGTTATTATAATCCTCATAGGAAAAGCCCTTTTGAGATTTTTTACCCAATTTCGTATATGAATTTCGGTATAAATGTTTTTTACTTCGCCCCCCCCCCCGAGGGGGGCGAAATCTTACAATCCTGCGATGCACGATAACTCGAGTAAACTACGTCCGATTTCAGAAATTGCCAATCGATAGTTATGCTAAATATGCAGATACCGGTTGATTTTTGGATATGTACGACCTATGGGTCTTTTATTTCACGACAGTTAAGTTTGGGGCTACCGCCTCTCTGTCAAAATATCAAAACATATGTATTAGGCGACTATACTTTTGTAGGAGGTGAGGTATCTAATTTAAAATGTTATATTTGGAACTATATGTTGATGGATTGTGCATTCAACGATCGCGCGCTATCAGGCACTCAAAAAACTCAGTTGACAAAAGCTGCATATAGATAGCGCTAGAGCAGGAGCAAACATTCTAAATTACCAAGAAATAATGAACGCTTAGAGCGAACATCGCTATCTATTACATAGCGTGTGAACTGTTTCGATAAAATTATTTAAGATATATCGTAGAACGGGCGGTATCAGGTGCACAGAAACGGGTCATATACATGTTATTACATGCAAAGTAATCAAAGATTCTTTCATATCGACGATTTATCATTGCAAAATAAAGCACAATATATTTGCTTAAACAAATGAGTTACCCTTTGTCTAATGGTGAATTAAAGTGTAAAATTAAAGAAAACGCCGATTTCATGGCATAAAAATTAACAGTATTTCATATTTTTTTCTTTTTATCGTGTTTATTGTAACATCGAACAGGTCACTATCAAATACACAGAGTTCTTGGAGAGCTTGTTTTCTCAGTGCTATTAAATCGGTCGAACATTTGGGACGTCATGAGATTAATCTCTGACGTAATATTAGAACCTCTTTTAAACAGTAACTGCTCTTCATTAAGGGGGACTATTGCAGGAGTGGCACAATGGATCTCTCATGGTTTAAGTGCTCAGTTCAGGTAGTTGTTTTGAACTACCTCCTAATATATTATACTTACATAAAATACAATTATCATACGAGCCGAAATTTCCCAAACCCATGGGTTTTCCCACTGCCAATTTTAAAGATAAAATATAGTTTATCTATGATGCACTGAAGGAATGACTTCGAACTTCTTGGGATGAGCTGATCCTCTAATATGCCACTGCATCGACTCTTGGCTGCTCACTATTTTTATCTCCAGTAACATTTTTCTCGATGACTGCATCTGGATTATTTCCACATAGCTTCAAAAACCGCGAATAGCATTCCACGCGCGCTTGTTTTCGATGCGGCGTCAGCATTTGCGTTACCCATCTCGCGGTCACTTTTGACATAAGACGTTGGCCATGAATAATGTTGTGTATGGTACTGGTAGAAATGCCAAATCTCTCAGCTATCGATTTGATATTCACTCGACTATTTTCCAATATATTTTTCTCCACTTTTTCAACAATTTCCTGTGAAGAGGCTTCGACAGGCCGGCCGGCGCGAGGGTCATATTCGATGTTCTGTCTCTCACTTCTAAATTTATTCGATCACTTTTGGATAGTAGATAACTAAGTGCCAAAATCCCCGTAAACATCATCCATTTCCTCTTTAATGCATTTTTGGCTTTTACCTTGTATGGTTAAGAATTTAATAACACCAAGATGCTCTAATTTTAATAAAAACGTGAAATTGCTCATATTGGTAGCGTGTATGTTCGACATTAACAAAAAAACAATATTAATGTTTTTTCCATTTTTATTTTTATTTATTGGCTATAGCCTATAAGTGAATACATAGGGCCAGTATTTAAAAGTATACAAAAAGAAGTTAGAACCTATCTATACCGAGAAATTATTGAATGCCCTACGTATTCTTCTTGCCGCTGAAGAAGGAGCCACGGGCTCCGAAACGTCCGGCAAAGGTACAAACTTCACTAAATATAATCCTAACATGCATGGTTCCAACAAATATTAGGTTTAATGAAACCTCGATGGTTAATGAACAATATAATTTTCTGTTGCGAAATATTTCCGTATACGGGCAGTTGCATGGTCTCGCTAACCTTATTTGCCAGCAATCAATGGACCCTATGATCTCTCTCAATCCTTTTCGGGGACCAATTCTTCAAAACCAAGCATTCACCGAATTCTCCCCTCCGGATTGCTTTCAAATTTAACAAATTTGGGAGTTTTTAATTGCCAAAATGTTCGACATCCTGGAAACGATTAACCACACTGTCACCTATGAAATTCCTCCAAGGTCATCAGAGAGCCTAAAATAAAAACAAGGTAATATATTTTTTTACCAACTTATGACATTAGTAAATAAACAATGAATTTGTTTATACTGTTGTGTGGATGTGCTGCTGACCGGGATCACATCCTGTTCATGCAGATACCAGTTGTTCTACTCTATCGGATCATAATAGTTTCGTGGATTCTGGGCTATGATGGCCGTTATGTCTTTGGTCGGCTCAGCTCGCGGAGCAGCTCATATCCAGGAGCCTCTTCGAAGAGGGACCAACTGGGAGTGTCAACTGCTACGGGCGAACCCGTTCACCCCGGAGCGTTTTAACTATATTGATCGTTCTATCACTCCGAGGCGAAACGCAGAGACTTGAAGTCGATACACCAACCGACGACGACAATAAAATCTACTTACCGAGCTCCACCTAGGCCCGTACGAATCCAACACCAGACCGCAAGGCACTGGGAATTTTCAAACCCAGCGGGCATCCTCGCGCCCGTACTCCCAGATGACGATCAGATTCCTCCGATCCCCTGTCTGGTTGCAGGTCCGAGGACGCTTGCGCGGTCCTCTACTTCTAAAGCGGTATTCCTCACTGGGATGTAGCGGATGCGGGGCGGCCTTTGCTCGGCGACTCTCACTCGAGATCGGATGGCCCTCACTATCCTATCTATGGATAAGCATTAGAAGTACATACTTACCCCCGCTGTCTTAAGAAGCATACACGTCTAAACTCCTTTAGAATCAGTCAGTGACAGCACGTTGACAACAATCGGTGTGCGCCAGCTGTCCAAGTCACGCCCGAGTTCCCGTCCCTGGGTCAGCTGCACAGCGGGTTCACCGGGTTCGTCCCTCTTCGGGGAGGCTCCTGAATAGGAGCAGCTCCGCAAGCTGGGCCGATCAAAACATACCGGCCATTATAGCCCAGTCTCCACGGAGCCATTTTGACTCAGACACAGCGGCCAACACGGCTGTTTTCTAAACTATGATTTACATGAAAAAAAATATCTGAAACTTTATATTTGCTTAATTTTCGTTAAGGGCTGTCTCGCTTTAAAAAATTGCCATGCATACGGAAGCATTTCGTACATACAGCACATTTATCGTTTAAAACCGGGTGCAGTGCGCGCTGCGCGCATGCGTCAATAGTTTTCGAAAATAGCAACACGTGGAACTAGTTTCAGCCCATACCGAGTTATTTACAGGTAACGATTTTTCCTAGGACTAGTTTCTGCGATCCAGGTGCCAGCAAACGGATGGCCGAACGACGATATATCGTCGGCTTGGTGCGAAAAGTGGCTAACTGACATTCAGATAGTTTCGAGATAAATGCGATTGAAGATTGCCGGATTCTTTTTTTATGTTATTTTTATGATGCAGTTCGTTTTTATTTATGTAAATATCTCCAATAATGTAGAAAAAAATTCTCTTTTTCATGCCGTATTATTTATTTCTGTAAAAAAATACTGTCATCACTTTTTCAATGAAATAGTACTTATCAACTTTTCGCAGGTTCAAATTATTTCGTTATGAAGAAATGTACAGTTTTTATACTGGTAGTCTTCAGGTATTTATGTTGACTTATTATACTATTATTACGATTATTACTATTATTACGACTAATTACATAGTGTTTTTATTATTATTATGTATTACTATTATTACAGTAAATTACATATTATAACTATTATGATTATTACTAATATTACGACTAATTACATAGTGTTTTTATTATTATTATGTATT